>VDFB02354340.1:0-11829 GCA_007258455.2 Sequoia sempervirens | reverse complement strand
TCTAGTTGCTATTAGATAGACTTTTCTATTGGGTTTGCAAAGAAGACTTGTAGAGTAGCTACCCAATAAGCCCTCCAGAATCAAAGATGTGAATCCCCTCCTGATTCAGGTGATGAGAGTGACGAGGAGTGTGTTCCCAATGACTATGTTGGTCAACCATTGGCGCAAGCAGGTGCATTCCATCTTGATTGCATAGAAAGGAGTGCTCATCACTTCTTTTTTATTCCACACACAGATAAATTGATGGTGTGTAGGTGTGGGCTAGCTCGAGATTCATATCATCTATTGTGGGATGGAGCGCTTCCATCTCCAGAAGATGGAACCAGAAACTTTAGGTATCTGACTCTGTTACTTTTAGATGGTTGTCTACAGGGCCAGGAATCACATTTTCATCATGCATATATGTCCTTGGCAAAGTTAGCAACTTCCTAGTTTCAAGAATTTCCATTAGAGGCATGGCTACAAGGAAGTTGTGGTTTCAGTAAGCATGATGAAATTGGTAGTTCAACCCGCAGTGATGGAGTTCTACTCCATAAGTTGGTAAAGGATGGTTGTTCTATTTATTTGGATGTGGATTTTATTGATAATTTTTGGAGGATAGCAGCTATACTTGAGTTTGGAGGAGAGTTGTATCATCTCCTTAGCATTGGAGAGTGGCATAGGGTTGGTACTCTGACACCCTATGATCATGGAAATTTTGTATGCATTCCCATAGGTTGGATATTTAGTCTAGAGAGTGTTGATCTATTTTATATCGGCAACCTAGGAGTTGTTACACTATTTTCGACACTTATGAGAGATACTCATCACATCCATGGGAGATTTGCAGAGTTTGGAGAGAGGTGTTGTGATGTTGGCACTTTGAGTTACTTCCATCTCGTCATGTTTGATGGATGTGAGTTTCTAGTGTGTTGGGATCCAAGTGGTAATAGGTTTGGCTTGTTAGTTCGGTTGGATCTCAATGTGTTGCTTCACCACTATCAGCATGGTGAAGATTATATCAATGTAGCGAAGTGGAAGTCAGCGAGTGATATGTATGGTAGACTTCCATTCTGGTTATGGGATCTAAGGATTTATTTGTTTGGTAGATTGCTCTACATTGGGGAAGTTGTTCACAGTAATGCTGAGCATGTTTCTATTTCTACCCAGTGGATGCAGTGGATAAATTGTTGGGCATTCTATAGATTGATTTGGGATCCTAATATTCAAGTAATAGGCCAGGCCATCCAGGTGAGGATTTCTTGGGGACAAGCAATCTTGGGGAGGACATATTGTAATGTCCCCTTTTCCTAGGTAGTGGTCAGGTGTAGCGATTAGTCTACCAACTAGTCCCTGTAGGTTAACAGAGTGTTCAGGGGACCCTTTTGAGAGTAATCTATGGATATTTAGTAGACCCTTTTGTGCTTATTTCAGTATTCATCAGCTCTTCATCCTAGTTTATTTGTGGTGTGCCTTTTAGAGGCCAGTCAAGAGACTTTGATGCATACTTACTATTTATAGTAAGTCACTAGTATGGTCAGCTGACAAAGTGTCTATATTTGGCATGGTGGCATAATTATATCCTAGAGTTATATTGGTAATATTGGTCCTCTGCATTTAGTATTAATAACGCCAAATAATAAAGTGTGTTATTAAAATATATTAAAATGCGACTTTATATTTAAAAGATATAAGTGATTTAAAAGTATACTTTATAATATAAGGGGGATATAAGTGATTATTAAAGTATACTTTATATTATTAAGTTTTGCACCAAAAAGGAGGGAAAAGTAAATGAAATTAAAGTAAATTAAATGAGATGAAGTCAAATGAAAATTGAATATTAGAAAAGGGAATTTGAAGTTCATTTTATGGATTCTGGATTATTATTCTTGTTTGGAGAAATTTGGAGAAGAGCTCCAGCAAGGGTTTACTAGTAGTTTGAAGATTCAAGCTTTCTTGAGGACGAAGCCCCTCAGAGAGAACAATTTATACAGGTGCGGAAGATCACCCAAGGGCATTCTGAGAGATAATCTTATTCAGAGGTTATCACAAAGCTTCATTAGTTTACTGGAGATCATCCTTTAGGGTTTACAGAGCTTTCAAGATTAGAAGTTGTTAACCAGGTATACTTTCATTGGAATTTCAAGGAATTAATAAATTTCAAATAATATAATATTTCATTTGTGCTTTGACATTTCTTTATTTTGCAATTTTATGCATTTCCTGGCAAATATTTAAAAAATATACAAAACCAAAAACAAACAAAAAAGTAGAAATCAGTTAGCAAATATCCTATTAGGGGTGGGATATTTCAAATCCTTGTTGAAAACATGGCATCCCTAGGGAAAAAAAGGTCAAGTAACATGTTTTAATTGTAAAAAAACATTCAATGGGGGAGGTATTAATCGGTTGAAGTATCACCTTGCACACATACCATGCCATGATGCTAAACCGTGCATAGAAGTACCCACTAAAGTTATACGTGAAGTGCAAAGTCAACTAGAGACTTTTGAGCAACAAAAAGAATTAAAAAAGAGGCAAAAGAAAGAAATGGCAGCCATTGGTGGAGAGAGTTCTTCAATTCCTCCATTTTTTGGATCTACGAGTAATGGCAGTGGTAGTGGCAATGTAAGTATTGGGCCTCAAATTCATAAATCTTCATCCAAATTAGATTCATATTTTTTTCCATGCACTAATCTAGTTTCCCAACCATCGCTTGAGAGAATGGGTTGGAACAAGGACAACCATGATGTTGCAAAAAGTGTAATTGGAGACTTCTAGTTCTATTGCACCATTCTATTTCATGTAGCTAGGTAATTATTATTATTTATTTTTTTTAAACAATTTGATTTTTATCTATTGAATTTTTGTTTTTAAGAGTATGTGGCATTGAAAATTTTAAAGTTAAACTCTCAATTAAATTTAAAATACTTTTTTATTTATTTAATTTGTTTTAGGTCTCCTAATTGGAAAAATATGATAGATATCATTACTGTTTGTGGTGTGGAATTCAAAACCTCTAATGATGAGGAGATAAAGGTCTCTATTTTGACTCAAAAAGTAGCTGATGTGAAATCCAAAATTGATGAGCAATGTGACATATGGAAGAAGGGTTTGCACCATCATGAATAATCGTTGTACCAATAGAAGTAGAACATTGCTGAATTTTCTTGTTTCTTCCTTAGGTAATTGTACTTTGTAAAATCCATTGATTTAGTGATTAAGATTTTTAATTTTTAAATTATTGAATTGCTGATTTTTTTCTTTCTTGAGTGACACAATTTTCTTGAAGTCAATTGATGCTTCAAAAAACACAAAAAATGTTGAGTACCTTTGTGAAGCCTTGAAGGGAGTCTTGGATGAGGTGGGTGAGGAGAATGTAGTACAGATAGTTAATATACTACAGAAAATTATGTTGTTGTGGGTAGAATTCTTATGGATAGGAACCCCTCATTGTTTTGGACTCCTTGTGTTGCTCATTGCCTTGACCTCATATTGGAGGATCTTGAAAAACTTCCCTAGATCAAAACATGTGTGTGTGTGTATATATATATATATATATATATATATATATATATATATATATATATATATATATATATATATATATATATATATATATTCATACTTGGCTCCTCAACCTTATGAGGAAATTCACGAGAGAGTTGGCCCATCCTGGAATAACCCGCTTTATAACTAATTTTATCATGTTGTAATCCTTGCTTCAATCCAAGGTCAGTTTAAGGCACATGTTTGTAAGTTGTTGGCATTTCAATTTGCACTTCTAGAATGTGGATTAGAAAATGACAACTATGCATAAATAAACTGCCCTTCAAATTAAGAAGGGAAGCTCCATCTTCGCTGATGATGCTTAAAGAAAGTAACTAAACTATTTTCCAATCTTTTGGTTCTCAGCTAAGAGCACAAGGTTTATAAAACTCTAGCATCCTAGTTGAGATTTTCTCTTTTAGAATTTCAACTACAACTAGGCCTACTCTAACGACACTTCTAGCTACTCAAGTAAACTCAGAGCTTGAGAGTTAGAAGTAAACAAGGAATGATTTTAACACAAATACTTAAACAAAATTCTTCCAACGCACACCTGAAGACTCATTGTACTTTTCGATACAAGCTGAAATAAAGATTATGTAATCAAAACACATAAAATGAAACTTGAGAGAGTAGATCAAAGAAAATGAAGCATAAGATTTCCTTTCTCAAATTTCTAATAACAATTATACTTTAGGGACAACAAGATTGTAGCAATAACAGGCTTATAGTTTAGCGATCAAACTAGAATACACTTAACACAAATTACACATAAACTAAACAATATCTTGCTGCAAAAAGGTAGGCATGCAAATTTTCTCTTACACTAAATGAATAGACACTGAATAACAACTTGTAGGAAAAGTAGGCTCATCAATTTTCTATCACAATAACAATTAAAGAAAAATGAGCAAGGTTGCCCTTATTTATACACAAGAGTCAAGTAGGGAACCCTAAAATCTCCTTGCTTTTAAAACAAGACTTGCCAACTTGCAAAATTTATTTCTAAAACTAAAACATGACAATATCTAAGAACCCATTGAAAGCAAAAACAAAGTTCCAACTATTACAACTTGATTTTTCCTATTTCACAAAGAATAGATACACATGAATGAGAATAGTAAGAAAACTTGGAAAAGGCATCAAGTTAACTATTGTTTTTTAGTTCTATTCTTGGAAATCTTCGCTACCCCAAAAAGGTGTTGATTTTTCTCCAAAAAGCAAATTGCTGAAAAAAGCCGAGTTCTGGATTTTGTAGACAATCACATTTTGAAGAGACCCAATTTGTTAGATTCTAAAAAAGCTGAGGGTTTCTCGTAAAAGCACCAAAAAAGACTTTTTGGAAATATAAATTTTTCCAATCTTCAAGAGAAACAAAAAGAAGATGGTCCCAAATCGATGAAAATTGAAAAAGTTGACCACCTATTTTTGAAAAGTAATGCCCTAGAAGATTGGATCATGAAAAAGTGTGCCCTTGTGCATCCCAATCCCGAATGCATGAAGAAAACTAAAAAAGCATCTCATTTGAGCCTCTAAATCTTGAAAAGCGGAGAATGATATATTTCTTCTTCTAAAGGCCAACTTGCAAAATATGTGAAATGAATGCAAAAGTCTTCTTAAATAGATGTTGAGGATGAAAACTGCTTTCTTATCCAAGCTTTAAAACTTTGAAGTCAATCTGGAAGTAGGTACATTGAATGTAGACTCCCTTTGAACAATGAAGGATAAAACTTGAAAAATTGTCTAAGGCATTGAACCTTGGGTGTCTTTCCTCTTCAGAGTTAGAATATTTTTCAAGATTTTCAACTTTGCTTGTTTTCTTAACCTCGGTTTGATCTTATTTTCTAGATGTTCGATAGATCCTATGCACTAGCTGATAGGATAACCTGAAGAATTTTTGAGAAAGATGAGTATCTTGGAAAACCCTAGAAAATGATTTTGGGAGCTCAAAAGCTTGGGCGCCCTTGGGTGCCTAAGCATCCCAAACTTAGCCATTTTCCTGAAGTTTTCAATTTTTTGCTTGATAAAATGCATCCCTTTTGATCCTTGATTCTAGACATCTACTAAATCATGTAAACTTGCTAATGGACTCGTCGCGAAGCTTGGTCAAATATGAGAAGAATTTTCTGGAGGCTACATCTTCTAAAAACACTTTATGAGCTATCAAAATCTTGGGCATCCCTAGCTAGTTGGGGCACCCAACTCTTCCAAAGTTAGCCATTTTCCGCGATCTTTAGCCTTCGAATTTGACCTTTTTTTGCTCCTCATGACTTGTTCTCAATTTGATCCGAAATTTCCTGCAACTGATGAATCTAATGATTAGGTTGAGATATCTGTTGGAAAGCTTGAAGAATTTTGAGAAGGATGATGATTTTTAGAAACCCTAAAAGTCGAATTAGACCACCCAAAACCTTGAGCACCCTTGGCTAGCTGGGATGTCCATGGATCCCAGAGTTAGTCAATTTTTGAGGTTTTTCATGATTTCCATTTGGCTCCTCAAATGCAAATTCTTTGTTTGATTCCCAATTTTGACCCCTCGACATCTCTCGTGAACCTGCGGATGGATCCGGTGTGAAGCCTAGAGAAATCTAAGAAGAATCCCCAGAATGGTAAACCCTAAATACTGCTTTTGGTGGCCTTAAAGGCTGGGCACCCCTAGCTAGATGGGGTGCCTTTCTTCACTATATTTAGCCAAAATTCTGAGTTTTTCAACCTTCTAGCTTTCTTCATTTTTCGTGCTTCCGCCTCCATTCAATCTGCAATATCTATTGTCTGATTGATCTTTAGCACTGGATGATGGATTCATTGAAGAGCATTAGCATAATTGATGTGATTCCCAACTTTTCCCAACCCTAAAATTGCTTTTGACTACTTTAAATGGATCTGGATTGGGCTTACGAGAAGATTTGCACATTTTTTGAGAAATACTGAAAATAAACTAAGGCATGAAACCTTGGGTGCCCAACTCCTCTAGAGGTAGTTTTATTTTGATAATTTTCAACTTTCACTTTGCTTTTCATCTTTTGCTTCGTGCTCGTCATCTGTGTTCATCGCTGACCGTGCATCGAATGACGAAAGTTGAAAATATTCTAAGGTATTGAAGTCTGGGTGCCTAACATCTCCAGTGTAAGAATATTTTTGCAATTTTCAAGATTTCCAGATTCCCCTACTTTGTTCTTTGTTTTGTGTGCATTTTCACCATTTCTCATCATCTGTGCAACATTGAGACCTTGAATTTGACATATGGCAGTTGGCCCTCCTCCATTGATGACCTCGAAGCTCCTATTTTAGCTTCTAAAAAAATAGAATAGACCCATCAAAGAAAAATTGATCTTTTGACGATTCTAACTGCACTAGCTTGATGCAAAAGTATTTTCAACCAATCAAAATCAGTTTGAGCCCTGGAGGCAAAAATTATATTTTTAGAAATTTTCTATTTTCTAGAAAAAAAAATCAGGTATTAATTTGAGAAGAAACCTAGAAAAAGTCTATTTTTAGAAAATTTCCTAAAAAGTAGTGCTAAAAAACTGAGATCTGGGTTTTGTAGATAAGGTCACTCTGAAGAGACCCAAATCACCAGATTTTGAAAATTTTGAGTTTTTGACCAACATGCATGACATTCAAATTTCCATTTTCTGACCTTTTTGACAATTTTTACATGACTTCTACCACTTTTTATAAAATGCCTAAATGTAGCAAAAATTTTAATTTTTGAGTATAACATTTGGCTTTGTCTAGGGACCATATCAGATACTTATGACATAGGAGAACCAAGAATCTCTGGAATTTTTAAGCTTAGACCAGAGCCTTATGAGTTGGGCATCAAAGTCAGGCACATTTCCTAATCACAAGAATTTTTCCCTAAATCACCTAGGACAAGACTACCTAAAATCACCTATAAGTTGGAACTCCCCTAAAATCACCTAAAACAAGACGCTTAATTACCTAAACACTACAAAACTTCATGGAAAGGGGGAAAAACATCATGACATAACGAACACATTACGAAAAATGGGAAACACATTACGAAAATGAAAAGAAAATTATTGACATAAAATTACTCCACCCTTGAAAGGATGAAGTGCTTCAAATATTGCCCGTTGTATGGCAGCAAGAAGAGCCTTCCAACTATGTTGTTTCTACCTGAAAGGCTTCACTTCTCTTCTGATGGGTATTGCAGGAGACAAATCCTCGGGGATGAATATTCTCATATCTTCATATGCCCAAGCAAAGACACCCTAACAAAAGTTAGAATATGGTGCAAAGAGGGAAGCAAATACCATTGAGTCATCAATTTTGTTGTCATCTATTCTCAGGATGTCTTTGATGTCAAATGCTTCAAACCAATCGATCATGTTCCAAACTCAGTTTCTATAATGTCGTAGGTGATCCTTTTTGACCTGCAAATATCCTTTGATTGGCTCATTGATCAACTCTACATCCCCTTTAACACATAGGAGTTCAATTCCCATATCTTCGATATTTTTGAGGCCTAACAAAAGTGTCTCTTTTTCAGCCTGAGTGAAATCCGATTGCAGGCAATATGCAAGTGGATGCAACTATCCTTTAGAAAAGATGATCACTTCCCCTGCTCCTGAACTTGCAGTTGAACAACCCCCATTGAACTGCATTGTCCATAACTTTGTATCATTTGTCAGTCTCTTTTCAGGACAAGCAATGTTTTGGTCTTCAATTTCTATCTCTGACAGAGACACGTAATTACCAAGACCTGTTTCTTGATATAGAATTTGGGCTGTGGGGTTTGGGGATTTTACTACTATGAACCGAGATTTGGGCTCAAGTTCCATCTTGATTTTTCCCTCCTTTACAGGAATGGTCACGGATGACCAATCTAATTGTATGTCACCACCAAGATTTCTGTAGAAGCTCCGGCTCAACAACATCCTGTAACTGGCTAGAATGCCAGTTACTAGGATAGTCATCATTATCTTTTTCTCTGGACAAGCCATCAACCTTACTTGAGTGTCCTTCAATTGTCTGACCAACGACACCGACTTAGACTCATGTGAATAACACTTGTCTTGTGTCTTAGTGCATGAAAGTCCCAATGCATTCATCACTTGTAGAGGCATGACGTTATTAGACTCTTGAATCTATGATGCAATTGATCAGTTTAAATCCTCCTATATATAGAGATATATAGAAAGGTTTAGGCTTTCCTTCCGTTGGAACATATGACTCGAGCAATGTAGGTTGAATTGAAGCTTCTTTCTTTACATGTATTAATCTATCCATTTGCTTAGGATGATCACGAAGGTACTCCAACTGTGAAATATTAACCTTGGTCTTCACCATAGAGTTTACAATGTCAAAATTGGCTAGAGACAGGTCTTGAGCAACCGCTTTAGCATTGTCTTGTGAATTTTTAAAAGTGGAAGTTGCAATCACTTCCTTAATTTGTTCTTTAGCTCTCTACCTCTCTTCTTCCTTTTGCGCTTTCAAGTGCAGAGCACGTGTAAACACAAGCATTGAATGTCTTCCATGATTTATTGTAAGAGAGTAGTGGCGGGGGTCTTCTTTTTCTTCAATAACAGGTTCACTTTTAAAGTATCTCATAGTAGAGTCGCCATCGAAGTTGTTCGTCTATGGTAAGACAACATTCAAACGTGGTGTAGGGCCAAAGCTTGAAGTGGATGTGGCATCAGCATATCCCATGATCTGATTCATTCTTAAATTCTTAGGACATGTAGTACCGGTATGTGCATCAATCTCATGGAAAGAACAAAATACTACATTTTGTGTAGCTTCAACTATTTGTCTTGGTGGAGGTGCTAGCAATCGTGGCCTATAATTGTTATAAGGCTGAAATTATTTCTCTTCGGCTGGAATGACTGTTGAAGTTGATACTGTGGTGGTCGTAGTGCAAGCATTTCATTAGCTACCTTTTGTAGCAATGGATCTATAGAACTCTGAACTAGAGGTCTAATTGAGTCTTTCATTTTTCCAGAGGTGATCATATTATCCTCCAACTCTATGGCGTGTTCTTGGGCATCTATCAATTATCTTTCTTTTGTCGTCTTTAGGAAGAAGGCTATCTCTGATGGAAGAGCATTTATGAAACAACTCATTGGAATTTTTAGTGATGGATTAAGTGTAGAAGCAAGTCATGTAACAAGACGATTAAATCTTGTTACAAACTCCCTCATGGGCTTGTCGTGCTCCATCTTTGAATTTGCAAATTGGGCAAACAACAAATGATTGTCTTTAGTGGGCTTGAATCTTGCCAAAAAAATTCTCGCTCATAATTTCCTAGCTTATAATAATGCCTAGCTCTAGGTGATTGAACCATCAACAACATTTCCCACAAGAGTCTCCACAAAATAGACGCATTGCAATGACTTCATGTCCCACGTGCATGACGGCGCAAGCCATTGTGAAGGAAGAAATATGTTCGTCTGGGTGTTGACTCTTGTCATCGTGAAACCGGGGAAAGTGCTTCCTTCATCCTTTAGGTAACTCATGATTTTTCCACAAAGCCAAAGGTCAAATGTTGTTACCGCAAGGTAATGGAAGTGGAGGTCTCAGATTATTTCCAACATTATTATTATTATCACCCATCGCTTCTGGTCAGATCACAGGTTCTTCCTGATAGGAGCAGTAGGATGCAGATGGTCATTCCTGTGTCATAAAGTGTAAGCTTTCTTGAAGTTTTATACCTTGTGCCCCATGGTGGGTGCCAGAAAATTGTTGGCATTTCAATTCGCACCTCTGGAATGCGGATTAGAAACAAACAACTATGCATTAATAAATTGGTCTTCAAATTAAGAGGGGAAACTCCCTCTTCACTAATGATGCTTAAAGAAAGTAAACTAAACTATTTTCCAATCTTTTTGTTCTCAGCTAAGAGCACAAGGTTTATAAAACTCTAGCGTCGTAGCTAAGATTTTCTCTTTTAGAATTTCAACTACAACTAGGCCTACTCTAAGGACACTTCTAGCTACTCAAGTAAACTCAGAGCTTGAGACTTAGAAGTAAACAAGGAATGATTTTAACACAAATACTTAAACAAACTTCTTCCAACGCACACCTGAAGACTCACTGTACTTTTCGATGCAAGCTAAAATAAAGATTATGTAAGCAAAACACATAAAACAAAACCTGAGAGAGTAGGTCAAAGAAAATGAAGCATAAGATTTCCTTTCTCAAATTTCTAATAATGATTACACTTTTGGGATAATAGGATTGTAGCAATAACAAGCTTACAGTTTAGCGATCAAACCATAATACACTTAACTGTAATTTGTGTTAAGTGTATTTTGCTTTGATCACTAAATTGTAAGCTTGTTTTTGCTACAATCTTGTTGTACCAAAAGTGTAATCGTTATTAGAAATTTGAGAAAGGAAATCTTATGCTTCATTTTCTTTGATCCACTCTCTTGGGTTTTGTTTTATGTGTTTTGCTTACATAAGCTTTATTTCAACTTGCATTGAAAAGTACAATGAGTCTTCATGTGTGCGTTGGAAGAATTTTGTTTAAGTATTTGTGTTAAAATCATTCCTTGTTTACTTCTAACTCTCAAGCTCTTAGTTTACTTGAGTAACTAGAAGCGTCATTAGAGTAGGCCTAGTTGTAGTTGAAATTCTAAAAGAGAAAATCTCAACTACGATGCTAGAGTTTTATAAACCTTGTGCTCTTAGCTGAGAACAAAAAGATTGGCAAATAGTTTAGTTTACTTTCTTTAAGCATCATCAACGAAGAGGGAGCTTCCCCTCCTAATTTGAAGAGCAGTTTATCTATGCATAGTTGTTTGTTTCTAATCCACATTCTAGAGGTGTGAATTGAGACACCAACATAAGTGAGGAGTGGTTTGCATCATCATGTGCAAAGACCAATGCAAGGGTTGATGTGGTTGATCAGGTTTTTGATGAATAGAGTTTTGGCAACCAACTAAGGAGATTGTAGAGGTAACCTTTCATTATATTTTTGTTTGTATTTCCATTTCATTTGCTTATTTTTTTTCACACTTATTTATGATCTTTGTTAATGTTTCACAATGATCGCAGTTCATAGAGCCTTTAGTTGTTCTCCTATGAATTGCTAATGGAGAGAATCCTGCAATGGGTTACATATTTGAGGGCATGGATAGGGTGAAGGAGGCCATTAGATCTATTTATTCAGGGGTTGAGGCTAAGTACCATCCCATAAGGGAGATCATTGATTGATGATGGCACCTTCAACTTCACAAACCTTTACATGCAACTGCCTACTTCCTTAATCTGACATTCCAATTTTGCCTAGATTTCAAGGCCGGTGAGGAGGTGTTGAGTGGAATCTAC
>VDFB02354339.1:42830-173192 GCA_007258455.2 Sequoia sempervirens | reverse complement strand
ATGCCAACTGGACCACTGCCAAAAATAGAATTTACTAAAAATAGTAAATTTAGAAAGTTGCTTGGATCAAAGTGCATGCGATACCATTGTGAAGCTTTATGAAAACCCAAAAAGAATCCGCAATCCGCAATCCCAAACTCCAAGATGTAGCCGTCATAACTTACTAAAAATAGTAAGTCCGGAAAGGTTGCCCACAGTTGCATGTCATACCATCGCGAAGCTATCTGAAAACCCAGAAGGAATCCAAAATCCAAACAGCTAAACTCCAACATGCAAACCCCAGAATCTTCAGAAGAAACCATCAAGTAGTCGAAAACCCTAATTCTGCCTCTGACTAGCCTACAGCACATCGAGGATAGGCAATCAATCACTGGAAAGCGCAATGCTAAAAATGGGGACATTACATAGCAATAGCAATGGCGGGGTATTCATGAATAAGTCCATGCCCTCAAACCCTCACAACATCTTGGAAAGACTTCACGACCCCACTGAACAGTAATCCGCCTCTCTAATGAAGGAACAAGGGCTATGCAAGAAGTAATATGTAGCTATAGGACATAAGTTAGTCCCACGCACAATCTAGGTATGACCACAATTGCATTCGCCCAACTCCAATATGTGCAACAATAGAACCTTTTTGACCTCATGTCCAACCCAACATAAATATCATGCATTCAACAGCAAAATAAAATTCCTCCATATCATTTGACCAGCAAGATATTTTCTTTAAAACAAATCATCTGGGATAAATGATGTGAACTTTAGAATAGATCAAACTCTTTGTATATACCTTCACTATAAAAATCTGATCAATATATCTGCAAAACTCTTCATAAATTCTTCAAACCCCAGATTGAAGTTTTCCTGAATACATTGATGTGCAATGCATAACCCCTAAATGGAGCTATTAACAAGAAGCCTTGGGAGATTTTTCACTCCTGTAGCTACTATTCCTCATGAGGGTTTTCGTCCTCAAGAAGCCAGGACTTTTTAGTCCAACCAGCAAACCCTTATCAAATTTTCTCCAAAACATGAATGTGCAAAAGAGCTCACAAAATGGCTTTTATATCTCCCTCCAATTTTCCATGTCCAAGTTGGCATTTTAAAATTATTTTATTCAATTCTTTTCCCACCTTATAACTCCTTTAAGTTGGCACCAACTTTATGATATAAAATAGTCTTTTAAAAACTCCTTATATCACTTTTATCATAAAGTCATTAAAATATATGAATAACGCATAAAGTTAAATATTAATTTAACTTTATTATTAATGTTATTTAAACTTAATACACAAGAGCATGATAAATATCAAAAAAAATCCAAGGTGAGAATCCACCAACCTTCTTGGTATAGAAATATTGCCAATTGACCAGGTCGCTGACCACCCTGTGACTTACTAAAAATGGTATGAACAAAGTGTCCAAATCATGCTCTAAAAGGCACACAACAATAACCCTAGAAACACTGAGTTGGGAAACACCAATAATAAAGTTTAATATTAATTTAACTTTATTATTAACGTTATTTAAACTTAATACAAAGGACCATGATAAATGCCAAAATAAATCCATGGTGAGAATTTTCCAACCTTCCTAATATAGAAATATTGCCAATTGGCTAGGTCGCTAACCACCCTGTGACTTACTAAAAATAGTATGGAAAAAGTGTCCAAATCATGCTCTGAAAGGTGCACAACAATAACCCCAGAAACATTGAGTTGGGAAAAACCAATTGAGCACAAATGGTTGACTGACAAGTCACAAACACCCTCAGAGGGCCCCCCTAACCATCTTGTTAGCCCATAGGGACCAAGTGATAGACTAATCTCAGCACCTAATGACTGCTTAGGAAAGGGGGACATTACAGTCCGCTCTCCCCAAGATTGCTTGTCCCCAAGCAATCCTCACCTAAACACCCTGGTTGGTCTCCTAAATATCGAGATCCTAGATAAGCCTGTAGAATGCTCTACCAAAACCCCTTTGCATCAACTGGATAAGGATAAAGCTAAACTCGACAACTCTGTTAGTCACTCTCCAAATATGAAGCAACCTGCAAAGCATAGAAATTCTTGGATCCCATAGCTAAACTGGAAGTCTGCCATACTCAATACTTGCTGACTTCCACTACGCCACTCTAATAGAATCATTACCATGCCAAGAGTGGTGAAGCAACTCATCTGGATCCAAACGAACTGATGTGCCAAGCATGTCACCACCTAGATCCCAAACCACCACATCCTCACATCTGTCAAATATGAGAAGCCACTTTCCAACTTCTATAGATCTCCCATGGATGTGAAGAATCCCCATCATAGGTACTAGAAAATGAATAGCAATTCTCCTAGGTTGTTATGGAACAAATCAATAACCTCAAGACTGAAAATCTGACCTATAGGGATGTAAATAATACTGCCAAGGTCATAAGGTGATAGAGTATCAACCCTATGCTGCTCTCCAATGATGAGGAGATGATGCAACTCTCCTCCAAACTCTTTAACAACGACTGTCCTCCAAAAGTTATGAAAAAAATCCTTGTCCCTTGAAGTAGGACAGCCATCTTCTACCAAATTATGGAGTGGAACTCCATCATTGAGGGCTGGAACATTGATGCCATCATGCTCACTAGGATTATAGCTCCCTCGAGACTTCATTCCTCCAAGTATATGCCACACAAGGGTAAGTGCCTCCATCGAAAATCCCTGAAATAAGGAAGCTGCAAACTCTACCAAAGAGTCATTTGCATGATGAGACTCTGTTTCTTGTATTTTTATACAACCATTTGAAGGAAAAAAAAGTAGGAGACCCATAGGTTTTGGTTCCATCTTCTACAAATGGAAACACGTCATACCAGAGTGGATTATATAATCCCTGAGCCAACCCACATTTATGCATCATCAAATCATCCGTGTGTGGGCTGAAAGAAAAATGATGAGCACTCCTTACTATGCAATCAAGGTGAAATCCACCCGCTTGTGCCAATGGAAGCCCTGAATAGTCACTAGGATTCCACGTCTCATCATTCTCATCGCACAAATTAGGAGGTGGCTCACATCTCAAATCATGAAGGGCAGATTTGGTATTGGCTTTGTAAGTCCTGTTTGCAAACTTGATGGCTAAGTCCCTATCTGAGAGCAAATGGAGGAAGTCTGATTTCATTCCCTCTAGGCCATGTTTGATAGTTTGTAGACTTGATATAGAAATTCCAACTACTACCCCTTTTTTCCTTTTTTCCAATCGAGTTGACAATAAGAGGTATTCAACAAACATGTGCGTGCTATCAAAGCGAGTTAAGGTTTGGACAACCTTATCTTTCGTGACTTTCAACTGTTCCTATAGTTTCCATGATTCACTAGGTTCAGGATTACAATTAGACTCAACAAATACATTACTTGATCTGCTTACTAGTGTAGGAGACATGCTCCCACTAGATGATGCCCTGCAATCCCCATACGGAATGAATAGAACAGTGTTATGAACCAACACACTAGCCTCACAAGAATCCACCTCCTCATCACAAGATGCACCAATGGCAATCTCTACATCGCCAATATAGAGATTTGTGCCCGTATCACTTGTGGATGCATGCACTTCACTGTTGGATGGTCCACAAGGTGTATGCACAACTACCTCTTTCATATCTGTCTTGAGCCATCAATTGACTCTCCCACAAAGGTGACCGATGATCTCCATGATGCAAGTTGTGTATATACTCAGAAATTTCAGAATCATGCCTATCCTCAGCCCCATGAAAATCTGAAACCTCCTCATGTTTTAACCATCATAAGGGGTTCTCCCCTCAACCCATGAGTACCACTATCATCCTCAGGTGCTATGGCAGCCATAGAAGAGTGAATTTCTATTGTGGATGATGATGATTGAGCCAAGCTCAATTCCTCATAGAGCTCATCAATCTAAATTTCTAATTCTTGAAGGGCCAACTGAGTGCTCTTTAAAGAATCTAGGGTAATCTTAAGCTCATAGGAAAGCTTGTCCACTTCCTCTTCTTTCCCCTTAGCGCATCAAAATAGATCTCACCAAGCATGACAAGGTGATCTCTATCAAAAATTAGGTGTAGGTAATGTGACCTCATTACCACCAATGCTTCCCTAAGTGCCTGAAAATCTAAAAGGGAAAGTTCTCCAAAAAGGTTCTGATGTATCCCTGAAGACCTCCAACAACATTTTGCCATCAACTTATGAGTGTCATCAAATTGATCTATGGCTGCAACAATCTAGTCTTCACTTACCTTCAACTACTCTGCCAAATGATAGGACCCCTGAGACCTATCAACTTCACACAAATTTTTTGATTTATAATCAGCACCATGCTTCCCAACATTAGCTCCCTCTCCATCATCTTTCGGGCATGACTCCCAAAAAGTTGGATTAGCATCATGTAACACTAAATCAGATTTGTTTTCCAAATTCATAACAATACCATTGGTGCCCCCCTTCATGCATAACTGTGAAGATGAAGTTATAACAGCACTTTGGTCAAAAGTAGATCCATCCCAAATAGGATCCACGTCATATGTAGGTGTATTCACCCATGGATCCCAAGTGCTAAAATGTTGATTGCTCTGTTCAAGAAAAATGTGATTACTGTATTCCTCATGATTGGTTGCCTTTGTGAATAAATCATTCTCCAACTCCCTAGTACGGGCATCATGATAGTCACTCCCCTCCATAGGCTTCGTTTGAGGTTCAAACCAAACGCCATCTATATCATCATCACTGAAATTAAATGTAGAACCGTCATCATTAGCTAATTTGAAGGCTCCATCATATCTGCTCACAATATGCCCATCATTAGGTGTTGAACCATGAGGTGTATTATACTGAAATCCAATTTCATTACCTGCTACAAAATCTTTCCCATGACTGAAAATTGCACTTTCAAATGAAGATTGCTCCTCAGATGCAGCTGCAATAGATGATTGATTTTTTGATTTGCCAATCTCCATGCAAGTTGACTGATTTTTATCTTCCCCATGATCACCTGTAGGTTGCAAGTCACAAACAAGTGCTTATTTTTCCTTCTCTAACCCCTCTTCAAGGGTAACTTTTGATTTTTTTTCTTTCATCATTCTTCTAATGTACTTCACCAAGCCCATTTTTCTAGGTTTCAAGGTTACAACTAAACTTAGGAAATCGTCAAAGGAAACTTGTTTTTCAAACCCATCAGGCATGCTTTGGTACTCTTCATAGAGTTGGATAGCTTCTTGTTCATAATTCCTCTTAATTTGATCTTCAACCCTTCTAAAATCCATTGTCATAACTTTGAATTTTATTGAATCTCCCAACAAGATAGCAGGAACTTGGGCTCCGATACCACTCTAATGTCCCACCCTAGTTGGGACAAAACCTTTTTGTGATTTTGCTCAGATTAACATATGAGACATTTTGTCAAACTTTTCACATACACAACAAATGGAAATAACAATAATTTTAAATGGAATTACAGAGATGTATGCAAGTAAATTCACCATAAATCTTCTAAGATTATTGTGTAGTAGAATAACTGCCCTATGTTGCATTAATTCAGTTTATGCATTCATACAAAGCACCAAGAGGGAAATACAACTAATAGCAATGCAATTCCTATTCAACAGTAATAACTGGTAGTTACAATCAAACATTCAGGGATACAATTTTGAGCATATAAATACCAATTTGCTGACTCCTACGATTCCTTGTGTATGACCACGCCTGATAGGAAGATGCCACAGCTAGAGAAGAGTGATGGCAGTTGGACAGATAGTTGCCCCTTGCAAATAGATGTGCCCAACACACAATTTTCCCTCCCAACACCAATATTCACGCCCAACACAATAGAAAATGATAGAAATAGCAATGGCGGGGTATTTGTGAACAAGGTCACACCCTCAAACCCTCACGACACCTTGGAAAGAATTCACGACCCCACTGAACAGTAATTGTCCTCTCTAATGAAGGAACAAGGGCTGCACGGGAAGTAATATGCAGCTATAGGACATAAATTCATCCCACACACAGTCTAGGTATGACAACAATTGTATTCAACCAGCTCCAACATGTGCAACGATAGAACCTTTCAGACCTCATGTCCAACCCAACATGAATACCATGCATTCAACAGCAAAATAAAATTCCTCCATATCATTCGACTAGCAGGATATTTGCTTTAGTACAAATCATCTGGGATAAATGATGTGAACTTTAGAATAGATCAAACAATTTGTAAATACCTTCACTCTAAAACTTTGATCAATATATCTGCAAAACTCTTCATAAATTCTTCAAACCACAGATTGAAGTTTTCCTGCATACATTGATGTGCAATGCATAACTCCTGAATGGAGCTATTAGCAAGAAGCCTTGGGAGATTTTTCACTCTTGTAGCTACTATTCCTCATGAGGGTTTTCATCCTCAAGAAGCTAGGAATTTTTAGTCCAAACAGCAAACCCTTATCAAATTTTCTCCAAAACATGAATGTGCAAAAGAGCTCATAAATGGCTTTTATATCTCCCTCCAATTTCCACGCCCAAGTTGGCATTTTAAAATTATTTTCCCACCTTATAACTCCTTTAAGTTGGCACCAACTTTATGATATAAAATAATCTTTTAAAAACCCCTTATATCACCTTTATCATGAAGTCATTAAAATATATAAATAACGCGTAAAGTTAAATATACTAATTTAACTTTATTATTAATGTTATTTAAACTTAATACATAGGACCATGATAAATGCCAAAATAAATCCATGGTGAGAATCTACCAACCTTCTTGATATAGAAATATTGCCAACTAACCAGGTCACTGACCACCCCGATTTACTAAAAATATTATGGACAAAGTAAATCATGCTTCGAAAGGTACACAACAATAACCCTAGAAACACTAAGTTGGGAAACACCAATTTAGCACAAATGGTTGAGTGACAAGTCACAAATGTCGTCAAAGGGCCCCCTAACCATCCTGTTAGCCCACGGGGACCAAGTGATAGACTAACCTCAACACTTGATGACTGCTTAGGAAAAAGGGACATTACATGCTAAGGGAGTCTCTAATGAAAGTTTCAATCGATCAACTAGGACTTGGTTCCTATTTAAGACATTGGATTATGTTGAGAGAATCCCTTCAAGCCGGACTTTTTTATAGCCCTTATTGAGTGGTCCCATGGGGGGGCTTGGGCTCCTATTTTCACAGAAGCAGGTGGTCTCATGGGAAAAAAAAATTCTCCTACAGGATTAAATGGAATCTTTTTCAGCCCAAACAAGCAGGTGGCTGAAAATTTCAGCTAGTGAAATTGGGGTGGGGCTAGAAATTGCCCCACCTACTTAAGAGTACTTTCCTACCACTTTTGGAGGGAAATAATGTTACATTTATTATTTTTTTATTCACAACATTCCATTCCACCACCATCCTGCTTAAATTTTGAAGTTTCAAAATATTCATGGGACCACTAGCTTCAAAATATTTTGCTAAAAATTTAAGCAGATTTTGCCTCAGATTTTTAGGAAGCCCCCCTCCATGGGACCGTGCCCTTAGAATGAGCTAATTTAAGACCATTGTAGGTCACCGCAACTTCAACATAGTGGTTAGCTTGAGTACCCAAAGGGAGTGCCACCGCTGAAATAAACCTACCTCTATCATCTCCTAACACTCCCCCACTTCTTTCCAATCTAGGGTTTCCCTTGGGCGCCCCATCAAAATTAACTTTGATCCAACCCATCAGTGGGGATCTCTAATCGCATTCTTCCCTAGAACTCTGCATTTTTCTAAATGGAGTAGAAATATCAAATAGAATATTCCACTTTGTTGCCACCTACAAATCATAACTAGAGACACTAATTTTTGCCCCCTCCGATATCTTCTTAGAGACCCCATTAAAGAAATCTTCTTTAATGGCTCTTAAAATTTTAACTAGAACCCCTTCCACCTTCAAGTGCACATCCTTGAAAACCCTATTATTTCTCACTTTCCAGAAACCCTAGGCCACATGAGGAGAGATAAGAGACCATAAAATTTTAAGGGATGGATTTGTAGAAGGAGCTTTCCACTGTACACAAAAATCATTAAAGGAATTAGGGAAAACCCAACTAGGGTTCCATAGGGAAATAATCTGATCCCAAATGTTACAAGAGAAGCTGCACCCAAAGAAAGTGTGATAGGAGTCTTTTGGATTACATTCACATAAGGCACATTTGTTAGGAACTATGTAGTGAGGTAGTAGAAGGCTTGGATCAAGTGGTTATATTTGGGTGAGCACTGCTACAATATCACTAGGTGAGAAAATTTTACTTTCATTAGTCATTTTGTAGGTAGCCCCCCCCCATCCCCCCAAAAGCATGCTCAAAGATTGGTTCGGCCAAGCTAGGACCCTTCATGGGATCCTCCTTGTCGCTTTACAAAACCTTACCAAAGGTTCTTTTCTTTTAATTTTTGTCGAAGAAACCCATGTTGAGACAATGCTTAGTTGTTGTCGTTGGCTTGTCTGTTCCTTGTTGCTTGATTTCAAACCCTAGACTTGAGACTTTGTTGTCTTTGATGACAAGTATTTTAGAGTCCCTATTTGGGTTGAGTTGCCTAGTTTACTCCTTCCATTTTATAATTTTCTAAGCTAGATAGCCTCTTCTTTAGGCTCGATTGAGTGTGTCAAACCTAAATGGTTCTATTGATCTTGTCCTCAAGGGCGGGTTTGTGTTGAGGTGGATCTATCCAAGTCCACCTCAATGACTTAGTTGACATTTAGGTTGTTCCAACAAGATATACCCAATGTATCCTTTATATCAACATCCCAAACACCTATTATCGATGTCAATCCTCAGAACACAAGATACGAGATTTCCCTCTCATTTCCTAGTGCCCAAAGGCCGCTACTCAACCCTCTTTTGGTTTGCCACCTTTGGTGAAAGAAGAGGAAGGTTGGTCTATTGTAGTCAGTCGCAAATATAAGAACTCTAGTAACAAGTATTTCCTTCTCCTTTCGACTCTAGGAACTAGGCTATGAGAAAAGTTTCAAAACCTATAGATTCAAGTAAAGTTGTACCTCCTCTTGGGGAGACATTTGATGAGGTGAAAACAATTCAGAATCCTCTAGTGGTATCAACCTTGTCTTGACCGGCCGTCGTCAATGCTCAACCTACTTCCCCTCATCTTGCTAGGCAAAGGAGGTCTTGTAGTCCACCAAGAAAAATGGAGGAAAGAGAGCTTATGCAAACTAAATGCAAACAACAAGTACGAGGAAAGAGAATGGAGGAAGAATGCAGGAAGGAAAATTTGTGCAAACTAAATTATTTGACTTTGAATGAGCTGGATAACGAGGAGATACCTCTCAACAATTTTGTATGAATTTTATCTCTTGGAATGTGTAGGGTTTGACAAATCTCCAATAGAAATAATTTGTTCTTAATGTTTGTCTACAATTCCATGGTTTATACATTCTTTGTTTACAAGAGGTTAAATTTTTTGGATTTTTGCTTTCTACTACTTGTCATTTGATTTGGCCTTCCAACCATGTTTTATATAGTCAACATGAAGTGGGTTGAGGTGGGGTTGTTACCTTTGTATATCCTACATGGGATCAACATTTAGTTGACTAGGGATGTGACCCCACTAATTGAGCACTACAAACTCTTTTTGACATTAATAATCATTTGTTTGGTATTATTAATGTTTATTCTTCAAATGGTGTTATTGAGAGATCTTCCCTCTCGAGATGGATTGCTAGTTCAATGCCAACCACCACTTGGGTTCTATATGGAAATTAAAATATGATTGAAATGGCTTACGACAAATGGGAGGTCTTACCTATGCCTTGGGAAGCTAGCGAAAGAGAGGCTTCATTTTTCATGTGCAATAAATTGGGGGTTTTTGATCCCAATGTTGGCTGCCACCAAGATCATATGATGTGGCACACTTGAAGCAATATATAAGCTAGGTCTAACAAAGTGTTAAAAAGGCTAGATTGTCCTATGATTTCAACTCAATCTTTTTTCTCTTTTTCTAGCTACTATTCCTTGCCAACAGAGCCCTATCAAACAATGTCCTTTCAAACAACATCCCAATACAATTTTGTATTGAATGGCAAGTTGCCAAGCCCAAGGTCATGAAGATGCAATTTTTCCTTACCACGTCAGTGCTCAATTACAAATCCACATCAACTCACATTCAACGTTTTTGGAATTTAGAACCATACCCCATGCATGAGACCAATTGGATATCTTGGTGGAACGATGCCATAACCTATAATACCCATTTCCTCCATATTTATGGGTGCTAGTTAGTGCACTTCCACCACCACTCTTATGAGGCCACAACCTTTGAACTTCACCAAGCCATTGCCACTCTGGAAGCACAACCATTTAATTTTGCTTCCCAATTTCATGTGGCTCAGCTCCACCACTAGAAGCAGGTTGTAGATGCTCATACAACACAATGGGCTCAAATCAAGGCTAGGCTTCACTGGCTCAATATTGTGGACAAAGTTTTGCAGGAAATTTTTTAGGCCTTGCACACATCATTCTTCTCAATCCATCAAACAAATCCATGAAGGGCATTGGATCTTGAAAGAGCTTCTTGATATTCTTCAAGCTTTTGTCTAACACTATGAGAAAGTTTTTGTTGCCCAAGAGTATACTCCAGATTGGCTGGTTACTTTACAATAATGCCTCAATGTGGTCCCCTATTAGATTTCCATTTCCCAATGCATTCTTTGTGACCAGCTTCATACCAGAGAAGACTGGAAATAAGTTATTTTCACAATGGCTAATTACAAGGCTCCTAGCCTAGACAGGTTCCCCTATGAATTTTACAAATCTTTTTGGGATACAATGGGAGATGACCTTCAAAAGGTCTATATTGAATCATTTCATTCTAAATCCCTAGGAAATTTAATTAAAAAGGGCATGTTAAGTTCATACCCAAATCTAGTGATCCTAAAATAAATTGTAATTGGCAGCCGATCACTTTGTTGAATGTTTCTTATAAAAGAATTGCCAAAGCTCTGGCTCTCAAACTCTACCCTATGCTCCCTTAACTTTTTGTCCTAAATAGACAAGTTTCATTAAATCCAAATTTATCTTGTACAATATTATTGTCATTTGGAAAGGAATGGAATGGGATTGCCGCTCTCACCAACTCACAATTTTTTTGAAGATTGATTTTTCCAAGGCATTATGACTATATTGAATGGTCATTTATCCTTGCCATGCTTCAAGTATTTATATTGGAGCCTCATTTCATTCAATCTGTGGAGATGCTATTTGTGCATGCTTCAACTTGCATCACTATTTTTGGCCAGCAATCATCGGGTTTTGGGATTCACGGGGGCTGTCCTTTGGCCCTAACACTTTATGTTCTTGTTGCTAAAGGATTTGGTTACCTGTTGGCTCATGTAGTCTCTCAATCCTTGGTCAAGGGGATAAATCTTTCCCAACAGCTGGTCAATGGCCATTTTGTCGATGACTATTTTCTTACTCTTGTTGAGGAAGAAAATAATGTCACTCAAGCTCTTCAATGCTTGGATATCTTCTACACAAATTTTGTTTCAAGCATTCAATGGCAAAAGACTCAATGTTACAGGCAATCCTTTCTTCTTAGAATAAATTGGCTTGACCATTATATTTGGAAATGGATTTATCATGGGGAAGTGTTTCACTATATGGGCATACCCTTTGCTTTCCAAGCCACACCCTTTGCACTTTGGCAAGCTATGATTGATAAAATTGAGAAAAAGCTCAATTATTGGATTACCAAGCCTCTTTCTACAGTAGGAAAATTTCAAATATGTTCTAAAGTTTTGGAAACCATGCGTGTGTATTACTCTTCTTATTGGGTTCCTTACAAGTCTTCACACTTGCGAATTGAAAAACTTTGAGATTTTCTCTAGGTTACCAATGAAATACATTAGAGTTTCCATTGTGTAGCCTGAGATTTCTGCTACCTACCTCATGATTCAGGAGGTCTATGCTTGCTCTCAATCTACAAACAAGGCATTGCTCTATATGTTAAAGGGATTATCAAAACATTAGAAGGAAAGGAAGCCTAGATAATTCTTGTTAGACATTGTATTAATTCCAATGTTCCTTCAAGTTGTCTGTAATATGCAACCCTGTTTGCCTTTTTTGTTTTTGTTTTGATGAATGTTTGGTGATATATTTGCAATGTTTGATACAACAATATAATGTAGAAAAATAGAAGATATTGCAATAATATTTTCAACTCAGAAACTGAACATTACATAGGGAATACACAGCTGAAATTACCAGATTTTTATATCAGCTTAGATACTCAATATTTTCACCAAATATTGACAACCCAATTCATAAAATATCCCCTATTATCTAAAACAATAATACCCAGAAAATCGCTTATATGATGAAGCAATGACTTATCTTGTAAAGGATTTGGGGGCCCCTTCAAAACCTGTTTTTCCTATAATAAAAAACAATACCCAAAAAAATTGGGAGTTACAAATCATGAACTCACAGGTAAGATATGCCTTGAAACCCTCTAAAAATGGATGCCAGTTGCAAGTAACACCTCCAATGGAGGAAATGATGCCAACACAGTGCTCTCATGTCTATCAATATATGCCTTTCAAAATTCACACTAAACCTTTGAAAACACCCACAATACTCAGCAATATATATATATTATTTGTCCAACTACCCAAGCAGTGATAATCTTCCTTTAAATCCCACGACTTGAATTTGCTATCAATCAGCAATGCAAACCCTTGAATATGCAGTAAGATGGCGGCCAACTATAGGAAACCCTACAATCCCAATATTTGCAATATTAAAAATCTCCAAATCTATGTCCAGATCAGCAAGGATTGACTCATACATCAGCAAGTAAATCCTCCCGATTCAATCAATATATCTTCCAATTTCCCATTGATTTCTTTGAACCCTGAATATTAAATCTCTCCTGTAAATCGGTGAAGCACAAGCACAACCTTTGAATGAAGTTGTCTGCAAGCTAGCTTGGGAGATTTTTCACTCTTGCACTAAGTTGTTCTTCCTGAGAGATTTTGTCCTCAAAAAGCTAAGTGTTTATAGACTCTCCAATCTCCTACAAAAACCCTTATCAAAATAATCTTCTCAACAATGAATGAATGTGCAAATGAGCTCCAAATGGCTTTTTATAACCCACACGCCCTAATTTTCATTTGAGTTATATTTCATTTAATTTACTTCTTTCCCGCCTTATACCTCCCTTTTTAATTTGCACTTAAAGTGCACTTTAAAAACATTTATATCCCACTTTTAATAAAGTCCTTTAATATATTATAATAACGTATAAAGTTAATTAATTTAAATTAACTTTATAATTAACATTATTAAAATTAAATACATAGGACCGTTGAATACCAAAATGTCTCCAGGATATAAATATGCCATCATGCCCAAAATAGTAACTCTGCCAACTAACCATACCAGTGATTTACTATAAATAGTAAGTATAAATGAAATGTCCATGTGACTTGCTAAAAATAGTAAGTATGGTTTAAATGACTGAATAGCTTTTGCGAACTCCTTGGCAAACATTGGGCTAGGAAAAACACTGATTGAGCTCAAAAAGGTCAGATTGAACAAGTCTGCAATGCCCTCAAAGGGCCCCCTAACCACTGTATTAGTCCACGGGGACCAAGTGATGGACTAACCACTGCGACTGACCACTGCCTAGGAAAAAGGGGGCATTACATTGTCTAGCTTGGAAGGGCCTAGAGTTTGGCACTCTTCTCAACATGTGAAAAACTATCAAAATTCAAGGCACTTTTGTTATCAAGAGTATATGGAAACCTTAGGAAACCATCAAACCTTGGCTTCAGTAGGTGAGAAATGACTTCCACAATGACCTTTCTATCAATCAACAATTGTTTGGCGGTCTTCAGTCCTTTCTTGGCAAGACCACCCACTAGCTAAAGTGCCATTGATTCATGCCTTGAAATTCTTTAAGAGAGGCATTCATGTATTTCCAAATTTCATCAATATGGCCACCAAGAATTTTCTTTCTTGGCCTAAATTGAAATTGAAATTCAAGCTTACCAATCAATACCAAGAGACCTTTCAGTTTGTGCTTGATATTGTACCTCCTCAGATGCTTCATAAAATTGGGGTTAGATCTCTTAAACCTTGGTGTAAGGACTAAAAATGGTACCTAGATACACCCTTTTGAAATTACAAGCCTTGCAAAGGCTATTTGTGGCTATCCCCCCATCTACCTATAGTGGATCAACTAAATCTTCAGTGGAAACTCTAGTCCCCTATTGGGAGTTTGCATCACCAATCCCAAACCATTTGATCAGCAATGCTGGTGCCTAAGTTGGCTCACTTTGCTTGGTGCATTCTTTATCAAGGCCTTCCTCTAGATGATTGTTTGGCTCATATGTGTATTCCTAATCCCTATTGTCCATTTTGTGGACAAATGGAGTCCTTCGAGCACCTCTTCTAGTTTTGTCCTAAAGCTTAGGAAGCTTGGAATTGGATTCATGACTTCTTCAAGCCTTCTCAACCAACTTTTTTCACTTGGAGATTAGTCTTACCTACCACACAATTATACACATATTTGGCTTGCTTTCAAGGTGGAAATTCTCTTCAATAGTTGGAAAGAAAGAAATATTGCTTTTTTTTCTAATTGTTTTTCTAATGCTCACTTTTCCTTGTACACTAAAGCTATGATTTTCTCTAATGTGCTTATGCAAATTCAAGTGCAAGCTAGTAAAGTCGCACTTGAAGTTGCTCATCTTCAGGATTTGTAAAAATTGGGGGAACACCCCTTGCACTATTGTGAGAGTTTTGTCGGATCCCTCCTCTCTTCCTCAAGGGCATTGGCATGGGTGCAACCAACTTGCTAGGTTGGATAGTGGATAACACCCCTATGGTCCACATGGATCTCAACCTTTGATTTCCAGAGACAACATTGCCCATGGTGGTTGGTCCCAACCTTCCAAGAAGCCTTCCACCTCTCACAAGCATGTCGGTGCTCCTAGTTGGCCTAACTTAGACTAGTTTCCTTGTTTGGAGTTGGCAATTTCTCCAATCCGTGCTCAATAGGTCTCAAATATCTCTCATGATGAATAAGGTGCTCTTACTAGCTAGGAGTTGATTGATGATTTTGTCTTCAGAGATGTTTGGGACAATCCTCATGACAAGGATCATCCTTCTAGCTATGTTTTAGTTACTTAGACTTTGTTGGGCTTGAACCTGTTTATGTTTATTTGTCTTTGTTATGGACTTTGTGGGTGTGCCTCTTTACCACCCTCCTTTTTTTTTTATGAATATTGTAGCATTCTCCTTTATTAAATAAAGTTAAATAGGATATATTTATATATTGTTCTAATATAAGATTATAAAACCTTATACATATTATTAGAGCTTATACCATTTAAATAATTAATAATCTAATAAACTATTTGATTATTAATTATTTATAAATGATAGTTTTGAATAGGTGTGACTAATACCTCTTCAGCTATTTTGCAACTCTTTCTATATTTAAGGAACTTCTGTCTCATTGAGAGGATAGTCAATTTGGAGATTAATAGCGAATTTTATCACTATGCAAAAGAGGTATTATTGGTCATTTGGAAGTGAGGAGAAGTGATATAACTATGTTTTAACTAAAATTTTATAGATAATTGGTAAGTGTTTTATAATAGAATGATGCTTTATGGGGTATTTTACTTGGAAGGATTTTCCCCATGTATATATTGTGTAATGTGTTAAGTCTGTGTATTATGTAATTCTAATTACATCTATTATATTTTATTTATAATGATTAGTAACCTAAGATCTTAATTTCTAACATCAAGTTAATGAGAAAGAAAGAAATACACAATAGATTACAAAAAGGATTTGCAATTGTCAAGACATTGATTCATGTTGGTGTCTTGCTGGTACCCTACATGGAAACCCTAACAAATTTTTCCTATAGTCAATTCTTTCTTGCCATATTGTGAATGCTAACTAAATATACCTCTTGTCAAGTTGCATTTTATTTTTGTCTCTATCTAGTTTTCCAACTAACATTCTTGCATATGGTTTGAGGTTACGTGATGCCAAGCAAAAGACAAAGAAACTCTTTAAATATTGGACACCGAAGCATAGAAAGCGAGATGAAGTTGTCAAAGACTTGGAACCTAATACCAAATAAGTAAAATGGCTAAGTAAACTCCATTCAAGTAATGCATCTGCATAAGGCAAATCAAGACAAGAACTCTTCAACTCACCATTTAGGTGGCAACATCAACAAATTGAACAATGAAGGAAAGATAGTAGATTGTGAAATCCAGGCCCACTCTTAGGGGAGCCAAACCAGCTCAAAATGGCAGTCATGAAGGGGTTGATTGACTAAAAGCAGATCAAATTTTTTCCAGCCAGCAAAGAGGTGCGCAATTGAGATTGTTGAACCAAGAAGAAAGCATACCATAGTGAAGAAAAATTGGCAATGGCAAGTTAAAACTTTGCTCAACTTAAAATTTTAAGTGAAAACTGAGTTAGGCAAACTGTTGAGGTAGATAAATTGTCCCAAATCAGTGCTCAATAGGTGGCATAACCTGTAAAAAATTCTGATCAAGGTGGCAGATGAATTAGAAACCCACAATCAGAAGAAGAGTTATGTGACTTTTGGTGCACAATTTGGATGGAAATGCCATAGTGAAAAGGCACTTTAAATGGAAAACTGAATCCAAAATCATGATAAGGATGAAGTGCATTCATTGAAGTAAAAGTCACACTTTATTGCTAGCAATGCCAATCTAAAACTTCAAAAGTGTGGCAATGATGGCATGAAATTGTGCCAAGTGAGGTAGGGAGATCATGCCAAATGAGGTAGGGCAGTATGTGAGCTTTGCCTAAACCAACCTGAAATTAAGTGCACTTTTACAGAAGCACAGTAAATCTAAAACAATGCCAAAATTGGAAAAGAAGACATGAAACAGCTCCTTGTTTTTTACACTAAGAAAGCAACAAGTTGGCACACTTATTGAAGTGACACACCAAGCATAAAACTGTGCCAAATGTCGCATAGGCACTAGTGAAATGTGCCAACTTAAAACATAAAGAATTTCCTATTTTTGTAATGGCAATGACACCTAATAGTTGCGCCTAAAGTGGCATCTTGATTATGAAACTCTGCCTTGCCACTAATATGAATATAATAGTCTTGGCACACTGCCACCTCAAAACTCCACTCACTTAAAACAGCTCACCTACTTCAAGTTTCCAACATCCAAGTTTATTTTTAAAGAAAAATGCAACCAATCATGGCACCATTCTATTTTAAATAACCTATGCCAAGTAGAAAGCAGATTTAAAGAAATGAGTCCATCTAAAGGCTTTTTGAAGGGTTTTGTTGCCTCTTTTCAAAGGATAAGATTACATTACTTTTTGATCTTATAGAAGGTCTATTATTAGCTAATACTTATCCTTATTAAGAATCTATCTCAATTTTTCCTAAGTTGGGGTTTAGTATTTGTGGATAGGATTGTGTAATAAACTTGCTTTGGGTGGAATCAAAATTTTATCAGTATAGAAATGGTAGTGAGTTTTTTATCTAGTTTCCATGGAAAGCATTGTAAACCTTATAAATAAGCGTTATTTGCACTTGTAATGTCCCCATTTTCGAGTTCTCTTGCTCTGCAGTTGGAGATGACTTTTTGGGTTTGTGTTAGCCTAATCAAAGGGGTAATTTGATGTTACCAATGAACTCAGATGGTTTAGAGGAGTTCTATGATACTTTTGGATGTTATTTCCGGCTTCCGGTTTGGGCTCCAAGGTTTTTGGAGGGAGCATCTATTTATAGTCACTCGGTCAGGTCCATTCATCATCGAGATCACTCCTACATAGTTAGTTTTTTATTTCGATGCTTTTCGACCGTTTTTGTAATTTGGATGTATTAATGAGTTATATTTAATTAATTTCTCTTAGGTTCTTATTTTTATTAAAATATTTAAGGGGGCGCCTTAGTGTTATAGCTCATTGGAATTGGGATGAAAAGTTTTAAATGTTGGGATGCTGAAAAGTGACTTTCAATGCTAGAAATGTTTTAAAAATGAAATAAATCATTTTTTGGAGTTAAAAGGGGTAATAAATTAATAAAGTGATTTTTTAAAGGAGTTTCTAGAAAGTTCCCTAAAAGCATATAAAAAGGGGATTTGTGAGCTCATTTGGTATGTTCCGTTTATTCTATTTCTCTAATTGAAGCCCTTGTGGTTTTGGAGATTGAACTCGGTTCATCGCAGCCTCTAGAGGACGAAAACCCTCTAGGGAAGATCAGTTTCGGTGGTGAAAGATTCCTCCCTAGCTAGTGATTGGCAGATTCACTTTGGATTTGCATATGCACTTCTGTAATGTCCCCTTTTTAGCGTGATCCTATTTTATGGTGGGTTGGCCTATTATTTTGATCCTCGTAGGCTAGTGTGTTGGATAGAGGATCTCAATGGTAGAGTATGGTGGAATTAGTCATTTCCACCCCTTTAGTTCAATGTTGGGCTTAGTGCAGGCCTTTGCAGTTCAATGTTCGCCAACTTCTGACGGCACAGAAAAATACTGAGTTTGGAGGGAGTTATCAATATTTTTGTGGTTAAGTTATTTATTTAACTTATTGATTTATTATAAAGTCAAATTGACTTTATAAAAGTAAACGCCACTTAAATATATTATAAAGTGATAAATAGATCACTTAAGTCAAAAAGTGCACCCAAGGTATGTTAATCAACTATTGAAAATGACTTAAATACATTTTAGTGTATTTAAATGGCAAAAGTCGTACTTTTCTTGGAAGTCATGCTTTTTGGAGATATAAGGGAAAATGCGCAAGTCGACCTCAGCTATTGATTATTTGACATTGCATATTTGGATTTTCTCTATGGTTTTTGTTTGAGGACAAGGGTTTCAGGATTTTCTTCATTGGAGAGAGATAATTCTTCAATGTTCTATGATTGTGAGACTGTGAAATACCAGTTAAATGGTTGCTATTAAGGGAGCTTCATACAAGAATTCATTTGTGCTTACACCAGAGTTATTATGTTCAGTAGATTTCAGTTTATAATAAGGGAGAGGGCTTTCACATCCGGGACGCCATCTTCATCAATTTTCCTGCTTTCAATAAAGAATCTTCAACATTCTTTAGAGGCCTTACTTTGCATTTGGGAGGCGTGTTCATCTCGGAGAGGCATGTGAAGAAGGCAGAAACGCCTTCCTTTTGGGCCATCTCTTTGCTCTATCTTGGACGCCTATCTTTCTCAGCAGCATTTCTCCAGTTTCTACATAGGAAAAAGCAGATCTAGAGCCTAGGCGTTGCCATTTCTCAAATTCAGCATATCTTGCCTGGCATGTACAGATCTACCTTATTTAAATAATCTGGAGGTTTCCGGGTATGTCCTGTGTATGCAATTTCTTTGTATGAATTGCCAGATCCATAGTAGTAGTGCGGTAGCTCTTAATTTGCTTGTATTTAAGTTTTATCTCCATTTTATGCTTGGTGCACTTCTATATTTGTTGCTTAAAATTCATCAAATCAAACACAAAACACAAAAACAGACAGTTTTAGTATGGAGGTTGAGTTGGAGCCAGTTGGGCTCTTCACAACTTCAATGATTGATTGTTCCGTTTGAGGAAATTTTTGAAGTCTCCCTTGGAGACAAATTTCTAGGATTATTCAGGTTTATGTAGGAGAATAACTTGGGTTATGCAAATATCTCAGATTATATATTTCAGGTGAAGGTTTCAGAGGATACTTATTATATATCTGTAGCTGCATTGCTCTTTGTTCCCGTTGTGACCTTTTCACACATCGCCCCATTCAAAATGGGGACCCCCTAAATTTTGCTTCATTCGGGTCTTTTGGCTTGGGTTTTTTGGTCTGTCTCTCTCTATCTATTCTTTTCGTCTAGTGATGTACTTACCATTTGACCTAGATTTGAGTTTGGATTAAGTCTGGAGTGTTTTCCAATGAATTAGGGTTTACATTCTTCAGGCTACTTTGAGGTCAAATTGAGTTGGCTAATCAAATTTTGAACTTAACACTACTGATAGGATACTTCGAGCAGACTCCCTCTAAATTTTCACTGAATTCTGACAACTTTCTATTTTTAGTAAGTGCCAATTTGGGGCTTGTTTTCCTGAGATTTTCAAATTTTGACAACTACACTGTACTTGGAACACTATAAGCTACCTGCCTGCCAAATTTAAGCTGAAACGAGCAACTTGCTATTTTTAGCAGTCCAGCCTTCGAGGCTCATGTTTAGGGTTTGCATGGTGGATTTTCAAATGCATATCTGAAGATTCTTTGTGGGTTTTTTGAGACCTTCGTAGTGATATGACATGCAAAACGGGACGACAAATTTTAGTACTCACCCTTCAGAGGCTATTTCTAGGGTTTGCATGTAAGTTTTCTCAGCGCATGTCAACATTATCTTTCTGGGTTTTCCGAGCGCTTCGCAACAAGGTAGCATGCAAGCAGAGCTGGTCACTTTTCAAAAACTTGCTATTTTTAGCCAGTGCTTGCATGTTGATGATTTTTCTGGGTTTTTCAAGATCTCTCGGGCGGTGTGACATGCAAACTCATCTGACAGCCAGTTGGTCGCTTTCCCAGCTACTTACTATTTTTAGCAAGTTCACTTCGACAGCTGCCCAGCACTTCAGAATCGCAAGCCCAATGACATGCAACAAAAACAGAGTCGAACGGAGGTCATTCGAGGAACATGCAAGATGAATTAGGGTTTTGAGCTTCAGGACCCAAAATGAGGGGTCAAATGCCAAAATTTCCGGAAACCAAGGTATCCCATTGTGATCAGCATCTTTCAAGGAGTCCGCTGGTAAATTTTGAAGGCAAACGGAGCACTTACTATTTATAGTAAGCCACTTCTGAGACAGGCTATAAATAGTAAGTGGGCATTAGGCGCCAGTGTGAATGGACAAGTCTACTGATGAGGATCACAGCATTCAAATTTCAAGTCAAACAGAGCTGTGGAAGTCTTAAAATCAAGCAGTTACTATAAATAGTAAACCACCTCCAGAAACATGCCAAAAATAGTAGGTCAGCACGAGGCATCGATATGAACAAGTCAAACAAGTGGTGAGGACCCCATGGCGCGAATTTCAAGCTGAACGAAGTTGCAGAGGTTCGAGAATCAAGCACTTACTATTTTTAGCAGGCCTATGCAGGGAAATTAGGGTTTCCTAAATTCAAGGGCAAAGCACGACAGTCATGCAGAGGCAGCTTCCAGCCACGATCAACACCCTTCAGGCAAACAACACGCAAAATTTGAACTCATTCTGAGCAGTTGCTATTTTTAGTAAGTTGCTAAAAATAGTAGGCGTAGGCAGGCATCAGGCCCTGAAAGTTCAACCACATCCCGAGGTTTGAAACAAAGCAAAAATCAGGCTTTTCGGAGTCAGAAATCAGTTCAAAGCACGAAATGTGAAGAACTTTCTAAAAATAGAAAGTTAGGGCAAGCCAGGGCTAGCATGAACAAATCACTCCAAATCAGGCGAAATACATGAAATTCATCTAAGCCTGATAAAATGAAAGCTTGACATCCTCGAATCCACTCTAGAAGCTTGAAGAACCACGAAAATTTCAATAAGTCTGGAAATTTGAAGCTACCCATGTGAAATGCGCCTCACCTTGCATGGATACTTGGAAATTTTCTAAGTGTTATAAATTTGAAGCAGGCACACTTGTATGCGCCCTAGAAGAGATGGGAGGTCAAATTTTACTAAGGCACTTAAACTTGAAGAAGAGGACCTCATATGCGCCTTAAAGAGAAGATGAGATTAAAGATATTTCTAAGTGTTGACAAAGTGGAAGTACCACCTTTGAAATGCGCCCATACTTCAAGGGAGGTGTTTAAAGTTTTTCTAAGTGTTAAAATGGAAGTATCACCCTTCATGTGTGCCTACCATGTAAAAGGTGAAAGCTTTCCTAGTAAAATGCGCCCCCAAATGGAAGCAGCCCCTTTCAAATGCGCCCTAGTGAAGAGTTGGATTTGATAAGTTGGCTAAGTCATTTAAAATGAAAGCTCAAGGGTGGAATTGCGCCCAAGACAAGAGGAGGACTTGAAAATCTTCTAAGTGATGACAGTTGAAAGTATGAGGTGCTAACTTGGACGAGTTGATAGGAATATTTTCTAAGTGTTCAAAATGAAAGCTTGATATATCATATGCACCTAAGCCTGTGAAGGTATAGGGAAAAAGTTTAAGTATGGAAAATGAAAGCAGCATACCTCATTTGTGCCTTGACTAGGAGAAGGACTTAGAAATATTCTAAGGCGTTAAAACTCAAAGCTCCCCCAATAATTTGCGCCCAAAGAAAGAACAAGCACGAAAATTTTTCTAAGTATGAAAAACTTGAAGAGGAGAGGGGTCAAATGCGCCCAGCTTTGAGGTGAGTTGACTAAGGCGTGGTAAATTGAAAGAGGACCCCCCTCATATGTGCCCAGCCAAGATAAAGCAATCAAAAGATTTTCTAAGGCAATGAAACCTAGAGCTACGCCTATGATTTGCGCCTTGGCTGGAGGAATGAACAAGCATCGAAATTTTGAAGCTCCCCATATGAAGTGCGCCTCTACCTGGGAGAAAGCTTGGGAAAGAGTTTAAGTATGGAAAATTTGAAGTATAACACCCTAAGTGCGCCCAACTTGCATGGAGTGAAGAATTTTTTCTAAGTATGTAAGATTGAAAGACCACCTATCTAAATGCGCCTAACTCAAGAGGAGAAGGTGATTAAAGTTTTCCTAAGGCATACAAATTTAAAATAAGACTTCCTACATGCGCCTTGAGATAGAAATGTTGAAATTTTTCTAAGTATATAAAAGCTGAAGGCTCATGGGTCCATATACGCCTTAGTTAGAAGGGGGATGAGGAAATATTAAATGTTGGAAAATGAAAGTTCAACCCCTTAATTGCGCCTAGACTGAGGATTAAATGTTGGAAAATAATCTAACTATGGGGGAATTAAATGTTAAATACGCCCAAGACCAAATGAAGAATTCTTTTAAAAGGCGTTGGAAATAAAATAAAATTTGCTCTAGGCAAATAAGTAAAAATTTCGCCCAGGCTGGAGAAATTAAATGAACTTTGATTAAAATTATTTTCCAAAGTTTTAAAAATCAAATGTCTCCCTTCGTTTGGACACATGAAATTTTAAAGTCAGGAGATATTTATCAAGGGGAAAATTTATTTTGGAAGATATTCTGGATAGAAAATAATTTTGCCTAGCAATTTAAAAACGCTAGAGCTCACAATCGAAGTATGGATTTTTCTAAGGCGCTGGGAAAGAAATTAAAATTTTCTCAAGTGAGGTAAAAGGCGTTGAAATTAAATTTTAAATTTTAAATACGCCATTTTAAAAGGATGAGATTTTTAATGCTGGAGTAAATTTTAATAAATTTCTCGAAATTACTTCAGTCAACTGAAAATAACTGGCAGTCGAGAAGGGAAATTTTAAATTCGAACGAGGAAAGAATCTCTAATAATAGCAAATTTCTATGACGACTGTATGACAACTAGGAATATTCTCTCCTAAAATTTGAAAATTTCTAAGTGATGGGGAAGTGAATTAATGGCATTTGCTAAAATAGGCACTTGCTTGCAGTTATAAAAACTCTGAAGTTTTTCATTTTTCCTCACAAAATTGCAAGGTTGAAAGTCGTGTTGAGGCTGAGAGTGATTGTTGAGTGAGTAAGAGATTTCTGAGTTGAAAATTATTTTTCTAAGTTGCTGAGATTGAGAGTGCTGAATTTGAAGTTGAGAGTGCTAAGTGTTGAGAAGAAGTAAATTCCGAAGTAGAAGTGCTGAGGTTGATTTTTTTCGAAGTGCTGAAAGTGTTGTAGCTGCAAGTTGCTGAGGCTTGAAGTTTTAATTTCGGAATTGTATTTCTTGAGGTTTGGAGTTGAAGTTTTAATGCTGAATTTTTTATTTATTTGAAGCCAACTCCACTTCCCAGCCATCTCATGAAATTTTATTTTTAAAAATTTAGAATTATAATGCTTGCTTTTTTGTTTTGCAGATGGCTGAAAGTAGAAGAGGAGATGTTGCCGAAACAAGCAAGGCTGCAGCCAGAGCTGGAAATGTTGAAGCTGGCAAAGAAAATGCTTCCAGGCAGGCCATTATTAAACAGTTGAAGAAGTCTGTTATTTTGGAATCCAAGTTCATGTCGAAGATGGGAGGTCTGATTGACACCAACCTCGGTTTTTTCAACCTCGAAGCCTTCAAGAGAAGAATATACGGGCAAGGTGGTTATCCTCCGTCAGTGACTTCGCACAATATTGTGAGGAGTGGGTTATATGCAGCTGCCAGTTTTCCGCCAGCAGTTCGATGTCATGAGCTGATTATGGAGTGTGCGAACTTCTACAATTCAGACCACCGGACGATTGTTTCTCCAGAGGACACGCTGCTGGAAAATTTCACACCTGATGCAATTGGCAAGGAATTCGGGATACCAGTTATGGACAAAATGTTGTACAAGTCCAAGGAGAGAGCTGATAAGATGTATGCTACATCTTTTGATAAGTGTGCTAAGAGGATCAACACAACGTGGATGAGGAAGCCAAAGCCTCCTGGCGCCAAGCTGCCGAAGCAGATCATTTCAGAGGAGCTTAAGCAAGAATATTGCGATTTGATCATGATGCTCAGCCGGGTGAATGGCAGCCCACAAGCATATGCGTTTGAGCCCTGGATGTTCTTTTATATCAGCGTGGTACTGGAAGGAAAAGAATATGTGGATTGGGCGCAAATGATCAGTCATAACATTGATGAGCAGTTCAAAAATTTAAGAAGGACAAAGACATTCTACATGAGCTCATATGTCATCTACATGCTGGCTCGAATGACAAGATATAAGGGGCTGACATACCAGGAGCCAATTGGGTGTGGCTCTGGTCAATTCAAAATTCACGAAGCTTGTAGGCAGTTACATTTGACGAGCACCTCTCACTTCAAAAGGGTGAACGATTCCTTTACAATGTACATCACAAGGACTCTCCAATGGAGATTGCAACAAAGAATATCTAAAGAGGCACAAGAATTGGTCGAGGAGTACAGGTTTTGGTTTGTCCAATTCCCAAAGTTCACATATATAAGGTTGTCGGGACACCATTCATATGCCTACCGACTACCGAGGTATCCCACAGATAGAATGATAATGCTCGAAGTGTCTAGGCAACTCATAGCCTATGACAAAATTATAAAAAAGAAGAAGAAAGGAGGTTTGCACTTCCCTATTGTTTTGGGGAATTCACTTGAGGAGTGCCCTTCTTTGTAGGCAGCCAAGGAGGTGGAATATGAATTGCAGTTCTATCACCTCACCCTCCATACTAGCCGAAAGGATATTTATCCTCGAGAGAAGATTGGAACTATGCAAGGCGAAGAATATAGACACAAGGCTCATTTGGAGGATTTTTGGGCAAATGCACAAGATGAAGCTGAGATTAGAAGGAGAATGTTCTCCAGATTTCCCCTAAAGCTGATCAGAGAGTGTGAGGTGGTCCAGGTTCCGGATCAAGTTGATGAAGATGCTAGACTTACACACCCAGACTGAGTCAATAAAGAACATGACAATCCCACCACCGAATTGGGCAAAGCCGGAGATCACAGACTTAGACACTTTGTCTATGCCTGTCTTAACTTTCACAAGGAGCTGGGTGGATGGGCATGTTCACAGGCTGAAGAGAAGATCAATTTCCCTCTCGTACAATCTCATGGGCGATCGGAGACCACCAATGTCGGCAAAGAAGAGAAAAAAAATTGCCCAACCTGCAGAGCCACGAGTAGAGGAGCTAGTAAAGCCTAAGCCTCAAAGGATGGAGGAAGCATCGCCCACACAGTTGTTGGCTCAATCCTCCAGCGTACATGAAGTGTCAATGTTTGCAAATCAGAGAGATAGAGTGAATGAAGAACAGGAAATTAGAGAAGTTAACCAACCGTTGTCAAGAGAACTTGATAGTCAGAGTGCCAATGCTCCTGAGGATGCAGATCAGCCAGATGAAGGTGAAGAAACAGAGACGGACATTCACTTTGATCGTGCACTTGAGGTAGCCTTTGAGGATGAAACTGAGCCTGACGTTCGGGGTTTTGAGGAGAATGGCCAGCGTATGGAGATAGATGAGCCTCAACCGAATGTTGCTCAAGAAGAGGTTCATGAAGTTGAAGCAACTGAGGAGCAACCCCTTATTGTCTATGGCACTAAGCAGAATGTTCCAAATTGGCTCACACACGCGATAAGGAGAGATCAGAAGGATGACACTGACTCGACAGTAGAAATGGAAGAGCTCCTGAACAAAATAAGTGAGTCACCTAAAAGAAAGAGATCCAGGAAGTATTCCAGGATTGAAACGGATGAGGCTGGCTCCCGCACTCTCCATGTTGCAGTTCCGAGGGAGGAGTGTGATCTGGGTGATGTGATGCCTGAGAGTTACACTGTTACTACAATTGAATTAGGGCGCCCCATTGGAGCATAGGTTGTTGAGGAGGCTGAAAACTCCTTCCAAGTGCTGAAAGATAGACTACTACGGAAGGAAGGAAAGTACAAGAAATTGAAAAAGGAACATAGGGCATTAGTTGGGTATGTGCGGCATCTAGCACAACCATATGCTCAGGAAAACCCAACGATGTAACTTCCGGTTGAGCTACCACGAGAGTCGATCAGCGGGCTTGAGGAAATGAAGAGGGCCATTCAAGAGGGAGATAAGTGGATTGGCAGTGTCCGTGCTAAGGCTTAAAAATTCATGATTGATCTTGTCTCCTCTTTCCAGCATGCTTCCAGTATCCTCTCACGCTTGGAGAACATCGAGCAGGCTTGGAACAACACATATATTTCTGGATAAGACTATCCCACGCCTGGCTGCTCTAATGCACATACCCATGCAAACTTTGGTTGATGAAGGGGTGATTCAGGCTGGGGATAGGTATGATTTTCCAGGGTGGTATTCTGCTGCATTCACTAGCAGAGGCTTCTTCGACATGGCAACGATAGAGTCATCTAAGATCAGGAAGGCAATGAGAAATATTCATGAGGGCATCCTCAATACACTAGAAGCATTACTCACCAGAAGGCTTACTCCCGAGGAGGTGGAGGTAGATGGATTGAAGGGAAGGTTGCAGTTGTTCTTCTCGGAGATGAGGGTGTTTGCTCAACTTGACTTTGATAATATCTCCACATTTTCGGCCATCATTCAGAGCACGTAGGAATCCATCGAGAGTTGGAGAAAGTCTTGTGACCGGCAGGAGCAGATGATTGCTATCCTTGAGTATTAGCTCAACCTTACTCCAGCAATCTCTGAGCAGGAAGTTGATGCAGTGCTGGCCTGGTTCGTAGCTTACGCAGTCAGAGAGAAGAACAATGGAAATAGAGTCATGGACGAGAATCTTTTGGAAGGATAGTGGGCATTAATTGCCCATAGTGGTCAAGGAGGAATCTGCTATTTTTGTACTCATTAATTATGCCACTCCTCCACCTTTTGGTGGTTTTTAGGGTGAACCTAGTCTAGGGCTGAAGTGGCTTGATCTGAGTCGTCCATTGTAATTTGATCTGGACCATCCATTGAGATTGGTTAGCTATATAAAGGGGAGTCCCCTCATTTGTACATTAGTTAGAGATTAGATCAAACTAGAGAGTAGACATCTTGCTAGAGCATAGAGAGATAGTTAGAGTTAGAATAGTTTCATGGCATTGTTTGAAGGAGAAGGAAAATTCTTCCTTTGAGAATTTTGTAAGAAATTGTTACAAAGACTATTATAATGAAAGAGTTTCATTGATTGGTGAATTTGTCTTTCGTTATGAGCAATTAGTGAGGTTTCTTCATCCTTCAACTTCAAGTAGGATATAAGTTAGAGTAATTTTCATGCAAGTAGTTAATTGTGGGTGGTTGTGTTTGATTTAAGTGAGCTTCATTTAATCATACCACTAGCAAGCTTACTGATGGTAAGTTTGCTTTGCGTGGTCAACTGGAATACCTTTTAGGCTTAACTTTGGTCAAGATTCATGTGTATGTATGCATTGTTTTGATGGTATTTGCATTGTTGAGTCGTGATCTGAACATCTTTCATCGCTCCCTTGAAGATTTCACCAACCTTGTCGAAGTTGTCCAACGGGAGGCAAGACAATGTTCGGTTGAAGTTCATTGAAGTCAAGCTAAACACCCCTTGCATTTAGACCAGGACATATTTTCTAATCTCTACAACCATTCAAATCCGCACATTTCTGGTTAGTTTTAGGAAAACGTACCTTATTGCTAAATCATCCGCATTGCATAAATTCCCTTCCAATCATCCATCTGTTGTCAACTGCAATCCTTATGAACAATTGTGCAAGTCCCCTCGTGTAAACGGCATATCACAACGAACTTACTGAGGGTATTCCAAAGCATTTCGGAACCTTGGAGTTGAACATGCAATATTTCTTGCAATCTTAGCGCACAAAATTCTTTGATCAAGAGAGAATGGAGTAGCCTTCGGATTACTTTGTTCTGCTGATTGGTGCGGTCACAAAAATCACATCAACAGGAATTGGCGCTAGAAGGAGGGCCTTTCCAAGGATTCCTTGCAGTTAACACCCACATTCAAGTAACGAAGGGATTTTCATCAAAAAGAAAATTTGTTGGAGAAGAAATTATCATGAATCAAGATGGTGCTACCGCATAAAGAGATATTTCCAGTGTTGCAACCGAATTTGTGATTCAACGACGATCAAGAAGACATCCTCTCAGGTTTGAACAATCTCGCGTGGAGGACAAAGGAAAGCTACGCTGAGTATATGCAAACTTGCTTTATGTTGCAAGAAGAAGAAGAAAAGGCCATCAAAATCCAAATTGCTATTGAAAGGGATTTGTTGAATCAAAGGCAACCACTCGCTCCTGCTCCCGCACCTCGCCAGTAATCAGCTACATCCTGGATCGTATCAATTCGTTCTCGCCAGACAAGTTGAAAAGAATTTTAAGGTCCACGCCAAGTTCATCCAAAGATTTTGTGGAGTTAGAGCTACCTACTCGAGCGAGGAAGAAGAAAGAAGTTCGTTCAAGCGAAGGAGTCAAGACAAGTGGAGAAATTCCATCAAGTAAAGAGGTTCAGTCAAGTGCAGGAGAAAGAAGTGGAGAAGAAATTTCAAGTTTGTTCAGAACTCCACCAAGTGCTTCAAGGTTTGCTCAATCAAGACCAGTCCAAGTTACTACACCGGTGTTCATTCAGCAGCAACAACCAGTTCAGGATACTACACCTCAACAACAGCCAACCCAAGTTATTGTTTATCAGAGGCGACAGCCAGTTCAAGCAATGGCTCAACCAGGAGGTCAACTCGCTCCAAATGGTGCTACATGGTTGGTTACTAATCCATCTCCATTTGAGTTTGCTGACTACCATGACATGCTGAAGAATCTAGAGCATTTTTGTACGAAGTTCCAAGTCCAATATGTTAATCGTACTGCCGAGGACCACGTCAAGATGTTCGAAGATCACCTACGCAATAGGCAGATTGCGTATGCGGACGTGGCCTGCAAACTCTTTCCATATTCTTTGGGAGAGGAAGCTCACCACTGGTTCATTCACTTTCCAGTTGGATCTATAAGGTCATGGGAGATGATGAAGGAGGCCTTCGTCAGAAAGTTTGGTATTCCCATTACTCCTGTTGAACTTTTCCGCCAATTTATAGAAGTAAGAAGGCAGGACAAAGAGCCCATCCATGCATTCAACAATAGATTCTAGAAGGCTCTCACAAGGTTGCGTACTCCCTATGTTGTTGCTGATGCTAGGGAGAACTACTATTCGGCCTTGGATCCCTTGACTGCAATGTTTGTAAAATCTCACCCCACTCCGGCTAATATGAATCAAGCTTATGCTAAGGTTGTCGAAGTGAGTCAAGGTATTTTTCTTTTTCCATCATTTCGAATCTAGGGTATTCCAAAGCATTTCGAATCTAGGGTAGTCCAAAGCATTTCGAAACCTTGGAGTTGAACGTGCGATCTTTCTTGCAATCTTAGCGCATGGAATTCTTTGATCAAGAGAGAATGGAGTAGCCTTCGGATTACTTTGTTCTGTTGATTGGTGCGGTCACAAAAATCACATCAACAGTTCCTAATCGATTTAATACTCAGCCACTCAGGTTTTGGGCACCCATATCAGTAGTTGCATCAAATATATGAAATGACTTTATTTTCTAGTAATGGCGTGGAGTTGGGTATAGCTATGCATGGTGACTATTAAACTTGACGTCATATCTATATTCCTAGGCATTGAATCTCTGTCTCAATCATATAGTGAGACGTGTGGGCAGAAAACTCCACACTGTAGTGCCATTCCCATAGCTGTTGGGCAATGAAAAAGGACGTGACAACATAAGAGAGGTTCATGGGTCTTTGTATGCACATCCACAAAGATTAAGGGAGCTTCTACACAGTTGGCAAGGGTTTGAGGAGTCTAGTTGGTGTTAAGGTGTTGTGTCCCCCTTTCTGGAAGTATATTGTTCTCTAGTAAAAGGGGCGATCATTGCAATAAAATTTTCAGACTTGTGATGTGTGCCTTTGGCATCGTGAGTTTCCTAGGAGAGTTGCGTCCATCATAGAGGGTGTTGTGATACCTTTCCAGGCCCTGAAACTCTGTTTTAATTGCCAGGTCAGAAGTGTTAAATATGTATAATTGATTATTTCAATCTATAAATTTTGAGTTCTATGTTGGCTCCAGACTTGTATTCATTCCTTTCATTTTGTATCTCTATTATGAACTATATGAATGTGAAGGCAAAACTTGTCTTGTTGAATGTAAATTTCATGGCAGTGTTCCACGAGGACGTGTCCCCCCGGAAAAACCACCCGTTTCCGAGACAAGGACGTTTTCGAGATGGGGAGACTCCTAGGAAACGTCCCTCCGCCGTCCCCCCGCCGTCTCCACGTTTCTTCGCCGTCCCCCCGAAGTCCCCTTCTGGGAGACTTCAGGGAAACTTCCAAGAGACTCCAAGGAAACTTCTGAGAGACTTCCAGAAGTCCCCTCCACCCAAGGAAACTCCAGGGAAACTTCTAGGAGACTCAAGGGAAACTTCTGGGAGACTCCAAGGAAAATTTGGGAGACTCTAGGGAAACTTCTAGGAGACTTCTAGAGGCATCAAGCCATTAGCTTGGAGCCATTTACTGTTAGTATTTACTATTTTGCACTATGTTTTTGAAGTTTGAAGTTTGAACATTGATGATACAATGATACTTGATTGTAATTATGATTCATGAATCATGATTATGAAACATCTAGTTCTTGTTGCATTTTCCAATATCTATATTTTCATTTTGATTTTCAATGTTCAGTGGTTCATTAGTTCAATGAAATGATATCTCATTGCAATGTGTTATTGTGTTTAAACTTTAAACTTTTAAGTTTTAAGTTTTGTTTTTATGTGTTAACTTTACTTATTCCTTAGGCTTCTACAGTTATATAATTATATTGTTATACATCTTTTTATAACTAATTTTTCAAGTACTATATGTATTTCAGCGCCACCCCCCTCGCCGTCCCCTGTCGTCCCCCAAACTTAGGCCCCCCGTCTCCCATCTTGGAAACGCGTCCCCCACCGTCCCCCCGTCCCCGTCCCCGTCCCCGAAACTCCATGGAACACTGTTTCATGGTAATGCATATCTTATAAATTCTGTTATAAGCTCAAGTGTTTGTCATGACATCTGTTTGACAAAATGTTCACATTGTTAAACTGGAAAAATTGCAAAATTTTTGGTGCATTCCAAGTGGGGATTTTACAGTACTTAGTTTTTACCATTCAATAGGAAGTTAAATATAATTTGGTATGCCTATTTTTGCTATTCAAATTGTTGTTGAAACGTTCTCTATGTTATTGTTCTTTTATTAGTTGAATATCATTTAATAGTTATTGAAATATTTGTATTAGAGTGGTCATTAAGTTGGTAATTGTAGCTTTGAATGCAATTATTGTGTTTAGTTCATAACATCTAATGTATGTGTAGATGAAGTAAATTGGACTGTTTTTATTAATAATTCTAGGCTTTGTAGTGAGGTCATAATTGTTGTAAGGTTTACTTTTAGTCAAAAAAGCATAAAAAGCACTCACCATGAGTAGAAATGCATGTCAACTTTTGCCTTAATCCTGAGAACCAAAAAGATAGATTTTTATTGCAATTTTGTTTGTATTGCATGCAAAGAGACACACCTTTAGTTTTGTTTGATATGCATAAACCACTCCAAAAAACACGCCTATATACAGATTGAAAATAACAAGTACATATTGTTTAGATTAGAGTTATACGTTAGTTTTGTTACAGGGTGCTTCCCCTTCTAATTTTAAGAATGATTCTACTGTACATGCTGTTCCATTTTTTGTTGCACTGGAAAAATGCAAATTAAATGCAAATAGAACTTTAGGAAAGAAGCCCCACAGTTTTAGAAAATCCTTTTCTTTTTATCTAAGTTACCGGTTCGGGTTCGGGGACGGGTTCGGGTACGAGAACCCGGTACGTGGGTACGGGCAAAATTTTTTTAGGGGTTTGGGTACGTATGGGTACGTGTGTATATATATATATATATATTAATAATTTAATATATTATAAATCTATATATATGTATTATATATACAAAAAAATAAGAGAAATATAGAGAATTGTAAAACTAAATCATTTCATAGTATGATACTTGATCATTGATCAATGCCAAATGCCAAAGATAAATATTAAATGCCAATTCTAACAGATCTTGCCAACAAGTTTTCCAGGTCTCAGGTCTCTTAACCAAAGGTATTTTTAGAAAAAAGATATTACATTTTGAATATTTGATTCTCAGCATTCTTTGTTTTTCATGGTTCTCCAAATTTCTATATTTATTTGAACTTCCTGAAAATTTTGTCAAATTATCATTTTTGGAATTGGTATTTAAGGGTCATTTAACCTAGTTCTTCTCTATTGCACTACTTATTCTGTCAAAATTCAAGGTTACTTATAGGCATTAACATGATCTGTCTCACTCTTTATTTCTGATTTTTTTAACTAATCAGATATATGCTGTTTCATCTATCCCTGTCAATATGCCACTAGATTCACCTCTAATGAGCCTAGAGATTCTCTTGTTATTCAGAATTTTTAGGTGAGCTTCTGCTTTGGATTTGAATGCAGAACTTTTGCACTTGACCGGATTAGAACAACATCCACAGAAATCTTCAAACCAGGGCTGCTTCAGCTTGAATGCTCCTCCTCTTCTGTTTATGCTAAAAACAGAGCTTCTGTGCAGCTCTTAGCAAATTAGAATTCCTGTATTCATTCACCCTCTGTGTTATACATCACAAAAGACTACTTCTGTGCAAAGCCACTAGCCTCATACTGCCACTCCAAACTTTTTGTGCAAACCAAGATTAATCTACCGCTCACAAAAGACTACTTCTGTGCAAAGCCACTAGCCATTTTAGGGTTAGGGGGAATTTTTTTTAAAAAAAAATGTTTTTTAATCATGTTTGGGCCCATTTTTTTTTGACTTGGCCCATGGGTTCGCTTGGGTTCGTGCTGGGTACGTGCATTCGTGCAGGGAACACTATCAGCCAGGGTTCGTGCACCACGACCCTGGCGAGTTTGCTGGGCCGTGCTTGTGCGTACCCAGCACAACCCACAGACGAACCGAACGGGTTCGAGGCCTGTGGGTACGAATCCAGTAACTTAGCTTTTTATTGATCTCAGATGGAGAGCAGTAGAATATTGGAGAATAAGGTAGAAAGTAGTAACCAAGGATAGAAGATAGCTGCAATCTGAGACAAAAAATTACCTGCTCAGGATGAATGGTTCAATTTCTGCAGCTGAAGTCTTTAAGGACTGCAACCTAAGCCCCATTATCAATACTGCTACCTGAGAAACAAATGGTCTAAAAAGTGCAGGCCTCAGACTTTTCTAGACTAATATGCAAATAGATGTCTAAAAATGAGTGAGTGTGTGAAGTAGAAGCTCAAATCTAGGTAAGTTGGTCTGAGAAGAGATAGCAGATGGGAAGAGACCAAAAAGTGATCCATGAACCAAGAAGTCCCAAAATGATAAAAAATCATTCGAGCAGCAATCTACAAAGAGTGAATTAGATGACTGACAACTCTATATGGTCCACATCAGATCAAAACTTATCTATCAGTATACTGAAACCTCATAAAGAAGCACAATATTGTGAATGTTGGTTGTCGGCAAAGTACATAATGTACACAGTAGATAACTACCAAGCAGGTCAAAATTTCAGTAATCAGAAGAAAAAACTGGAGATATGGAACAAACAATTGGACATTATAAATTTCAAATCAGAGATCTAGTTTGCCAAATATGCAATAAGTGTATTGAAGGCTGTAGGTTGAAGCTGATATGTAGAATGAGGAAAGACAATGCAAACACCATTATGCAGCAGATAAATGGCTGAATCAAAAATTAGAAATTTGCCAGCAGATATCTAAAATTAGAGATCTGGCCTACCAAATACACAATAAGTATATTAAAGGATGGAGGACGAAGCCAACAGCCAAAATGATATCAATATACAAAACTCTAAAATGTTGGGAACAGAAAGAAAATTTCAGTTATGGGAAGGACCTAATCGTTGGGTTTCGGTACCAATTAGTATGCTTTCTATTTCTGGATGGTTATTTATATAAGAGAAGCCCATATTTGTAAGATAAAAATGTTATCAATGAATTTAACATTTCCAACTTCCACTTACCTAACTCCAACTGAGCACCTTTTTCTGTAAGTTACTTCCATTACAATTTAAATTATTTCACCAACACATGCTTGTGGAATTAAATGTTAAATAAATATAGTTTAACATACTAATTATAATCTATGTCCTATTCCTCATCCTCACCCTAGCTACTGTTGTGAGAAATGGTGTATTTCTTCACAAATTTTAAGCTTGTCTTTTTTAACAGAATTCATTAATAGGCAGACAATAGTTAGTTCCACCCAGCATTTTTTCAACTTAAAATCCATTAGGAGATGCAAGATATGTTTCCCAGAAATTTTGAAAAGTGCCTTTCAGGCATAAGCTGACTAAAAAGATATTTAACCCACAGGGGAAATCCAGTACTGTCATTTTCAACTTAAAATCCATTAGGAGATAAAAGATTTTTTCCCAATTAAATTTGATTGTCATTGCACTTTTCCAGCACAATCTCAACCATAACCATGTTAAACCCACAAAAGGAGTACAATAGATACTGGGAGTTATGCTCCAACTCACCGTTATGAGCTCGGATATCAAACGAGAGGACAATCCAGCAGCAACCAATTCTGCCTGCAGTGACTGCGTTGTATAATCATAAAGATTTGCCCATTTCAACATTTCCTCCACTGAATAGAAAATGGGCCGTGACTCATCATAATAGTGCAAGAACCTACTCAGCAGAATCTGCAACCATAATCAGAAATAGAATCACTGCATTGTCCAGTCTATCAAAGATCCCAATGACATTCTTTTAAAGATACTGAATAAAAAGACAAAAAACCCCAGAAACTAAGAAAACCATTAAAAACTGTAAAAAAATAAAAATCCATCTGGAAATTACCCATTCATAGAAACAAACTAAGTTAGGTAGGAACAATTTAAACTGACAAATAAAATGTTTGTTTTATATTTGCAGTTTCACCCTACATTATATCATGATTCTATGAAGCATGGTTCAAAAACCTGGACTCAGGAAATCCTTGGCATATTAAAAAAATACATAAAGTTGTAAAATAAACTTAAATAATGCATGAGAAGACAAAAGAATGATTTTATAAAATACATAAGTCTATTTGGATTAGAGTAGATTTACTCAGAATCAGGATTGAGTCAGCAATTGAGAAGTATATGGACTTCAATTACGCTACATTTAATTGGGAAAATTTTGGAAATGTTATTCATAAATAGAAGAAAGACTATAGTTTTTGTTATTTCAAGCCAAACAAAGAGAACGAAATGCCGCTTTGCCCAATTCTCAAAATAGATGCCACGAACATAAATGGAGCATAAAGCATGTTATCAAATACATTCCCTAGCAGTACTAAACTTCATAAAGACATTTATGATACAATTTGGTGTACTGAGTGAAGCCATTTAAGCAGTGTGCTCATGCAAGAAGCAATATATACTTCATTCAAGACTTGTGAATATCTTGCAAAACCAACAAGCACATACATTCGGGAATAATTAAAGACAGTGAACTATCAAAAGATCAAATACATTAGCTCAATGATTAACAGAGAACAGAAGTGCAAAACATGATATCCAAAACCCTTTGATGCGGTCAGCCTCCAGTTGCAATAGCTGAATGATGCCATAACAAGATGATTCACAATAACACATTACATTTTGACTTATGATATTTTAAACCCATAATATTAACTATTGAGACATAACAACGAGTCTTCTAACCTGAATGCTAGGTATATAACATTGGATTTGTAGATCTGTAGATTGTTCTTTGCATCATCTTCTAATCTAAGTGCTCTAGAAGAGCACAACCCAATGGGTGGTGTTGTCACTTAGATTTGCACCCTTTGTTGAACCTATTGTTGACAAGCCAGTGACACAATGGGAATGATCTCAAGGAATTGGGACCTTACTGATGAGATCAAACCTCCAGAGAAGGTTGGTTCCTTTGCTAAATCTAGATGCATATGTTGACCCAACTCAACACAGATTAAACCTACAAACTAATCCCATACTACCGATTTGCCAAGGGAAAGGGAGAGAAGAATGTAGAAAGGGAAAAGAGGTGATGCACCAAGATTGAAGTGAGTTTCCTCCTTGCCCATAACAACAAAGAAAACCAACAAAATTGCCTAAACTCACACAAATCACATTTAACAGCTCTCACAAATGAATGTGGAGGTAAGGGATTAAAAATTCTAGGAGGGAAGAGGATATTCATAGATAGTTCCTGCAGATCGTTATTACATAGCATACATATCCAGAAAAACAGTAAATTCATTCACATATGAAGGTAAGAAGAAATTACACAACATACAAAAAGTGAGAGGAGGTGAAAACAAGGTAATTTTATTGATTTAGAGGTATTGAGCCTGTTTACAATCGCAAATAATTGCATAGGATGCAAGTCTTTGGAGAGGAACTAAAGAGGAACTCCATGTAAAATGAAAATGATTCTTTATATACCATTCTACAAGTTGCCTAGAAAAAGGAAAATGTACAAACTTGCATGAGGACCCTGGAAACTAGCCATCTTCTGCCACTACAAGTAGTGGACATGTCTTCTTGTCAAAGATTTATCATATTTTAAACCTAAATCCACCATGAATCATGTGTTTTGTGTTCCCAAGGAGTATGGGTGGCCATCTGTCTTCGAGTAGCGTCACCTCTGACATTAATTATACTTAGAAAAGGAGGGGCGAGTTGGTGGGTGAGTAGATGCAGGTAGGTGGATGAGTTAATGCACTTAGCGCCACCATGTTTGGTGCTCAAACCCTTTGAAATTGCCCTTAAACAATATGCAAGTGCCAATATTCTTATCGCGAGCTCCTACTCTCGCATCTTGGCCATGGCATTAAAATCTGCAAACCTTCAACAAAGACAACATAGGTCATCGAAGTATCGAGCCATCACTTACCCATTGGACCATCAAACTTAGGAGAAAAGCATGAAATCCTCTTATGTCCCAACATAAACCTTTAATGCTCTTGTTTTGTCGAACTATTGAGCCATCAGGCTCCCTTTCATTTGCATACCTATCGAGCCTAGGAAGTGGGCATTTCCACCTTCAATATCCCAACAAAACACTTATCCATCGAACATTAGGCCTCCATCGAACAACCTGCCATGGGATGGGGGGAAAGAGATTTGGAGTAGACTACGGTAAATTTTGAGGAGTTGGACTTTTAGGGAAGGAATGATTGAGATGACAAGTCTAAAACAAATGGAAGTATGAAGTCCAAAAGTCTGAAAGATAAAAAGCAACTTTTGGGGAATCGAGGAAGGAAGGGATGGTAGGAAGGTAAGAGAAAGCCTAAAACACTAAAACTGATAAATACTTGGGTGGAATTCAAAAGAATTTGATGGAGTTTTGGACCATCAAGGGTGCATGGAAAGAGGTACTGGAATGGGGAATGATCGAAAGTCCAACTCCAACAGGATACATAGAGCAATCGGCGGATTTACGAACTATTGGGGACAGGAGGAACTCATACCGCATGCTAAGGGTCGAGGTGTCGGAGAAGGGACGACCAGGATGACAAGTTTGACGAGGATGGATGGATGAAGAAGTTTGAAAGTTTGATGAATGCAAAGGACTAAGGCTTTTAGAAGACTTTCAGGATTTGGGGATTGGGAATGCCAAAGGAATGGTATCGAGGAATGTGAAACTCCGAAACTCTAACAAAACAACACTTAGGAAACATTTCACCCTTCGAAAGTTGGGGATCAAGAATGCTTAAAAGAGGCACAAATGTAAGGGAAACCCCAACAGTTTGAAAAGTCGTCAATCTTAACAGTTAACCATTTTCACAAGGTTTCTAAGCAGGGTTTCAAGATCGATAAGAAGGGCATGCAAGGATGGATACCCCTGAAACTCTAACAAGCTGACAAACAACACTTAGCCAATTTTGAAAGGATTAGATCAAGGAGTCAGGATTGGAGGGAAGGGCACGCAAGGATGAATACCCCCAAAACTCTGAAACTCTAACAAAACAACACTTAGCCAATTTTGAAAGGATTAGAGCGGGGAGTTGGGATTGGAAGGGAAGGTATGTAGGCATGGATAACCTTGAAACTCCAAAATCTAAAAAACTCAACACTTAGACAATTTTTGGTTTTTCCACTTGGGTATTTGACTAAGACATGAAAGGAGGGAATTAAGACAATCACCGGAGGCACAATTTTAAGCAAGATGGCCCATTTAAAGTCCCTTAGATTGGTTATAATCGATGGGAAATGAAGGGGCGCATGAAATGACAATAGGCATCATGGAAGTTCCTTCAAGGATGTTCTCATAAGTCCTAGAAACAGTGTCACAAAAACATAATGGAAAGAAATTCAAAGTCATGTCCAAACTAACCATAGTGGTGATAAAGGACAACTACATAATTAGTCATGAAAAACTACAAAAATGCAAGAATATTGTAACTCTTCTTCAAAGTCACAAATATATACCTAGGCCCCAGGGATATATGTCATTCATTTTATTCACATATTTAGGCATTTATTATCCCATGACATCACTAGCATGGCAAGTAATGTATAGTTCTGCTTGAATGTCAAAGCATGGTCCATGCACAATAGATGGTCAATGATCTTGGCTTAGGTTAGGATGGGCAGTGATGCACATCAAAGGGTTAGTGTTTATAGAGTCACAAATTGTCATCCTTGACAATTTCACAATAGGTTTAGCTCCCCCCTACTAAGTCACCATATTCGGCTGAATATCAAGATGAAATTCGAAATTCGTCGAATTTCAATAAAAGGTTGAAAATCGTTCAAATTCGAACGGTCAAACATTTGGACTCCACCTCTTCTTTCAAACTATTTTTAATGGAACTGCGTTTTGTTTCTTTTCTTCAACGTTGTCACTCAACTGCGGCCGGCAGCGTCACTCGTCTTTGTGGCTAGCGACGTCACTCGTCTCTGCGTCACTGCCTGCTTCTGCGTCTGGAGTCTCTGCAATTCTTGTAGGCTGCAAGTTGTCGCAGGCTGCAATTCACTCGTCTCAGCATGGTCGTCGCAGGTTGCAAGTCTTCCGTCGTCGTCGTTGAAGGATGCAGGGAGTTTGCTTTTATTTATTTTTAAATTTTAGGGTTCAATTTATTTATTATAAGCCTTAGAAAATAGTAGGAATGATTTTTAATATTAAGTAATAGTATTTAATATTTTTTATTTGATTTAGTATTTATTATTTTATTATTTTATTTAGTATTTAATATTTTTATTAAAATATTAGTAATATTAAGTAATAACTAAACTGTAATTAATATTTTTTATTTGATTAAATTATAAACTGTAAACATTAGTAAATAATAAGTAAACAAAATACTAAATAATAGGAATATTAAATATTAATTAAAATAATAAAATATTAAATACTAAATCAAATAAAAATAATAATAATAAAATATTTCTATTATTTAATATTTTGTTTACTTATTATTTACTAATGTTTACAGTTTATAATTTAATTAATATTTAGTATTTTTATTAATATTTAAGGTTTATTAATATTTATCAATGTTAAATTATTTAGACAATTGTATGGATATATTACTTATATTTATAAAAAAAACAAAAAAATGCATAAGGCAAATTTAATCCGAATTTTATACTTTTCAAATTTTTTCCTTGTCGAATTTCATTCGAATTTCAATGTTGCCAACTCAAATTCGAATTCGAACTTGGTGACTTAGCCCCCCTATATGCTTGGACCTAATTATGCATTTAATTTGCTCGTTTTATAAATATCTTCGGAAAATTAAAAGATGGGATTGAAAATAAGCATTTATTATTTCATATCGATGCTTAAGGCCCCAACAAGGATGGGTCTGGACTAGGGCGCCCAACGCCCTTGTCCAACCTTTTTTGGCTAAAATTTAAATATGTTAGTGTCAATATTTTAATATTTGAAAATCTAAAATCATTTGTCGGGTATTGCCATTTGATTTTCAAAAAACAAGAAGAATTGCATATAAATACAAATCGTTTTCACCATTTTAATCCTAGCATGTTTGGGAAAGCAATTGAGATCATAATTGAACATCCTAAGAGCAGTCAAGAGTAGAATTAGCAAAATTATTGCAAAATTTATTTCAACCAAGAATCATGTTATTATGTGAGTTTAATCATGTTTCATGTTTATTTGTTTTGTGAATACTAAAACTTGCAGGACTTCAAATCAAGCATCAATTTCTCCTTGAAGGTGATAAGTACATGACTTCAGTCCATCAAGGAATGCAAATCTGAGTGGTAAGTTGCAGCAAATTGTCAATTTATCACTTGTTTATCATTTAGCCTCTACCCGACCAAGGGTAAGCTCTCTTTTTACATCATAATAGTCATTGTGGAGGTAGAAATACCAAAATGGGGTTTGACTTAGGAAAGCCCCTACACGGCACAACCCTTCCCCCTCTTTCATGTGTGCAAGTTATAGATCTAAAGAAAATTGGAGGAAGATTGAAGACTAATAGCTCATTCATGCATTCAAGCCCTACAAGTTGTCAAATCAAGGAAAGTGGATTTTATTAGCGACAGACGAAGCTTCGACAGTGATCCTGAAACAAAAGAACTTCCAGATCAAGAGCAATAGGAGTGTGAAATCAGATCTTGAGTAGTTGTTAGCTAGTCTAGGGCGCCCAACACCCTTGTCCAATTATTTCAAGCCCAAATTTATATGCCAAGTTCTTCTATGTCTACCTTTTTCTTTTCTGAAATATGTTTTTGTCTATCTATTATGTGTTTTCTAGAAATCTCAATAGTTTGCTGCATTTTCATAAATAACCTAGGAACATCATTGCATCACAGGATTCAGTCAATTAATAATCAATTAATCATATCAACATCATCCCCCATGCTCAATAACAAGTATAAAGGTAAAGGTAAGGTTAGTATGTAGGGATATGAAATTAAAATGGTGGGAGCTTGGAAAATTAATGTGGATATGTTCAATATGTCCAAAATTATCAAGGATCCTAGAGATGGCATCTTCTGGAGTCTCCCTCCCCCTGGTTGGGTTAAAATCAACTTTGATGGCGCGGCCAAGGGAAATCCTGGGCCTGCCGGGAGTGGAGGGGTGATAAGGGATGAGAATGGATGCTTTATTGCGCCAGTGGCGGTCCCCTTAGGCACTCAGACCAACCATGTTGCCGAAGCCTTTGGTGTTTTTCAGACCTTGAAGCTGGCTAGCCAATTGAAGTTTAAAAATGTGTGGATTGAAGGGGATTCGAACAATATAATACAATGCCTAAAGGGATTTTAGAAACCCTCGTGGTCTATATAGAATTGGATGGACCTTTCTAAGAAGATTATTAATAATTTTGAGAAAAGTTATATCTCGCATGCTTATCGGGAATAAATACGGTGGCATATTTCTTCACCAACAAAGGTGTCAAAGCTCAAAAAAAGATGAAGTGGTAGGGGTATGATGAGTTGGAGGCTGACGTTAAGGTCTTGATGACGTATGACCGTGTTCATAGGAAGGTGCAATTTCCTATTCCATTGAATAATGGCTGAGTGTCCTCCCCTGCAGTCTTGGGACTGCGAGTTAATGATTATTCTTAGTTGGCTGAGGAGTAATTACTTTATTTCCAGTTTGCATGTTATTAGTCTCGCACGCTTTTTGGGCATTTTAGGAGCTTGTTTCTGCGAGTTTCTAGACTATTCTATTCCTGCCGGCAATACGATGGGTGGCGAAAGTCGCAGGGTGGAGCCGATAAGCAGTGAATAGTTAAGGAGCAATCCGAAGCTCTAGAAGAAGTTGGATAATGGTGGCATTATTGTCTTCATTGAGAAACTCCATGGCTGGGACCCGAAGGTTACTAGGGGTTTTGCAAAAGATTGGAAGGATGGTGAGTTAAACTTGTTTGGTAGACAAGTGGTCATCAACGAATAGTTAATTGCTGAGGTTACGGGCCTCTCGACAAAGGGTATCAAATTCTACAGGGACAGGAAGCAATCTGATGAAGCAGTCAACAAATTTCCTAAGTCAGACGTTGAGAGGGAGGAGTTACGAAGGACTTCCAGAAGTTACTATGATTCAGACATAATTGTCTCGCACTGGAGGAGGGTTTTGAATGTGTTGATGGAGTACGTCACTTGGGATGGCCGTTATACCAGAGTCTTTGGGTATCATTTCGTCCTCCTTAATCATTTTAGGCACCAAGCCAGGATTTCTTTTCATTTTTATCTTGCGTCTTCTCTGAATGCCAGTTTGAAAAGCCATAGACAGAACCCTACCAGGTACTCTATTCTTCATGAAGGACTGCTTGTCCTTATTTATGATTATTTTAAAGCCATGCCGACTCTGCCATACCAGACACCGTCGTCTAAGGATAGGGTTGTTGACAAGGGAAAAGGAAAATCTAGGGATTCTCCTTAGAAGAAGGGTAAGAGAAAGGTGTCGGAGAACCCCTCCTATGACGTGAATGATGAGGATTTGTAGTCGGTTTCATTGTCTGAGTACTCCAACCATCCTGCTACCGATAGAGAAGAGAGACCCCGTTTCCCTATGGATCTCAAGGCGGGGGATCACTATTTTAAGGAGGAATGGGAATTTCCCACTGATATTCTTGCTATAGCCCACAATGGGGCGGTGGATAATTTTAGGTTAATGAGATGGGTGTTCTTTGAAATTAAGGAGATTAAGTTGAACCAGGGAGCCATTAACAATAAAATGGAGAAAGTTGATGATGATAATAACAGAGGCAGTGGTAGTGGTTGGGCTACTGACTTATGGACTGAGGAAGAGAAGAAGTATATGGTTGAGTGCCTCAAGAATACAGTGGATGAGTTACAGGATTTCAAAAGCAATCATGATGGCAAGCAGGCGGATATGGAGGAGCAGCTGAGGAACATCAAAAACTCTCTCTAGAAAGTGTTGGTTATGAACCATAAGATTTTAAAATCCACTGCACAGACCCCTAGAAAAATCCCATCAAGTCAAAACTGTTGTGTTTCTTGATTTGGACAAAGAGGAAGGGCGGCCAGATAGTGGGGGGCCGAGTAACAGGACCAGAGCAAATTTGAAAAGGAAGGAAAACCAAGCTTTAGTGAACATCCAGGAGATCAAGAAGTCTGCACTCAATATGAACAGGTTGGAGCAAGAAGCGACAAAGATCCTCAGGAACTTGGCCTAGGGGCTGGCTGTTTTGCGGTTTTTTGTCGGTTTTTTGTTGTGTTGCCCTGGTTTCTATTGTTTTCTTCTTAGTGGGTAGCTTTTTGTTTTTGTTTGTGCTCTATTAATGTTCTATCCTTTGCTATCTAACTGTTAAGGGTTTCGGGATCCCTCTAAAACCTATTTGTTCCTTAATCAAAAACATCATCCCCCACCAAAGGATTAGAACCCCGATCCACCATTTTGGCTCTTCCATTGAGGTTTGTAGCCAAGTGGGTATTGAAATTATTTCTAATCCTTTCCCCAATGTTCCATATTGGAAGAAGTGTGATTTAGGATCTAGATCCCTTTTTCCAATCAAGCAATGTTGTAAATAAAAAAAAAAATAGACAAACTCTCAATTCTAGTTGCCCTATTGACAAGATGAAGATGTGATTTTGTTGCAGAGACAAAAACAACATGAAAGAGATATCCAAAGCTAAATATGGTTACATATTTGGACTCCCTTCAACAAATTATGCACCTTCATAAAAGTGGCACCTCATTTCAGGTTCACATGTGAAAGTTATGGCTAATGCAAGTTGGAATACATTGTATCAATTACAATTGCAAATATAGACAAAATCATCACTGGTCAAGAAAGGTACACAAGGAAGTTTAAATTGAGGACGAATTTGTATGGCATAGGAAAAAATAGCAAAAATTACTCTTCTAGGGAGTTGAATAGTTCTTTTGTCTCTTAATATGATGGGCAATTGAGTTACTCTTCTCCACTCTTGTGCTCATCTTGGGACACTAATAGACCCATTGGTTAATGATATTGGACACACTTGGTGAAGTAGACACCTTGGTGATAGGAGAGATTTAAGTTAATTTAAGAGTTGCATTCCAATTTTATTGATCTTAGTCTTAGGGGTTTGGGCAATTGAAGGTAGATACCCGTTGCCATGTTCCTTTAGATTATATAATTGCATGTAGCCATTAGAGTTCACTAGACTAGGTGCAAGTAAAAGGATGCTAGATTGGTGTTCTTAGTAGCCATCATAAAGGAAGCAAGCTTGTCCAGTTGATTGATAGTGGATGCCGTTGGAGTTTTCTCCGATATTGAGTTTCTCTAAGGTATTGTTTTGTGTTATCTTTTCCATGTGATGTTCTCATTTACTTGCTTATGATTATTTCTTGCAAGCAACTAAACAAGAAGTTGATATGCATAATATGAGCATATACTATCTTTTCTAATGCATGTATGATTTTAGAAATCAATCTTAGAGCTGTAGGAGCATCATAATTTGCAGCCTTTAATGTCATTCAATTAAGCAAAGGACTTGTGAAAAACAAGGTGTTGAAGGTGATATTTCTGTTCATGATTTAAGCAATTGAATATCCATGCTGTTTACAAATCAGATTGTTATCAAAGAAGGTTTTTTCTTGCCTATACAGTTTGTTAACAACTTAACACATCAGTGTGTGCACTTGCTCTATATTTTAATTAAAAAGGAACTGCTGGTTGTTGGTGCCTTGGACGAACCATGGGAAAATTTCTAAAGGAAGCAAGGCTTCAAGGGCTCCGAGAAACTAACCAGAAAATTCTAAGGGAAAGCAAAGAATTGAGAAAGAAGTTGCAGCACTTGGGAGAAGAGAATCAAGAGTTGCAAGACAGATTGGTAAGCCATTGGAGAATTCCTCATGGGAGTCACTAAGAGGTTGCAACAAGATTTGTACATGAGAGAATAATGATTGGAAAAGGTCCAAGAAGATGATGAAAAAGTGAGGAGGAAACCAACCTCTACCAAAGATGTGCAAACTGTGACTGAGGTATGCACACCATACATTCTTTCTTCCAATATAGGTGAATCGTTTAGTAGCTTTGAAAAGCACGCTAAAGAAGTTTACTCTAAGTTGATACAAAAGATGGGTATTGACGAAAGACTCTTGGAAAAAATGGCTAAGGCTTAACATGTCCCATAGAGATTGAGGAAAGGCCTTAATATGTAGGTTTGGGATATTTCCATGGCCAAGAGGAGCTTGGAAATTCTCTACGACAGCCTAAGCAAAGGCACTAGCCAAAGTAAAACAACCCATGAAAGGTACTAGCTACTCTTTCTTCATAGCATTTGATGAAGATTTGAATTCTCTGATGTTTAAACAAGTTCCTAGGGAGAAGAGAGACAACAAAGATGTAATCAAACAACTTGCACAATAGAGGAAAATATGCTGCAAATACTTGATTATATTTGAGAACAATAAGCCATTTCAGGGGGGGAAACCTCTAAAATAGAGATCAAAGTTTTTTATTTTCATTAGTTGGGAAGTTGAAGCATTTACTTAGGGAGTTTGGTAGTCCATTTTGGGGATTGGCACTCTTGTTTACCTTCATTGAGAGAGAAATTATGTAGTTTCAGCTAGTATTGGAATAAGGCTTGAGGTAGAGCAGTTTGTGGATGGATGGAATCGCTCTTGTCAATCGTTGAAGAGTTGTAAAGGTCAGATTTAGACCATCATTCAATCATATTGATTGCATTTGATTGGTTATAGTGGATCCTAGAGAGTATTTCCTCATCCAGCTAGAGTTTTTCCCCTTTTTGTATTTTTCTAGACCAAATCTTGTGTCACTGTTATCGTCAAGAATTTTGGTTCTATTTCTATGCTTCTTATTGCTTTGGTCTTGGTACTGTATTTTTTGTTTTGCATTGATTTGAAGGATGTTTGAGCAGCTAGTATTAGTCATCCATAATTGGTGAACCATTTTGGAATATCTAGAGCAGTGTATGGATCAATCTAACTAGAGAACCATGCAAATTGAGACCTGATACTTTTTTCTTTCAAATAGAATTTCTAGGCCTCGTTTTACATCTTATATGGAGAAGACTTTTCATTTTGAATCATCTAAAAATAAAAAACACACAAATGATCCCGGGAGTTATTTTGAAGGCTCCCTGAACTAAAGGCTCTAAGCTGAGGATTTTGCTTCCATTCAGTTTGACAAATGCTAGTTTATGTGATGATTTCTTGGGATTCAACTATATAGTTTCAATTCAATCTTCATGGTTATAATTTCACGAATAGTCGTTCACAAGAATCCATCTCTCATGACCATGAATGGTCCATTAAGCACACATTGAACATCTAGGTGATTCCATGACTATGAATGGTCCACTTAACACCCTTTGAGCATCCCAATGTTTATAGGGTACTAGGCAGACTCTTAATCACGAGAGATGGGGATCTTTTTAAACCGTTACTCATAAATATGAACAGATGAAGAATAAGTTGAAACTAGACAGTTAAATTCAAATAAATCATCACATAACTTTATAAATGTGAAAACTCCACTTATAAAGAGGTACTTTATCAAATTTGAACCCGCTTTGACCCGTTGAATTGTTGAATGCAAATAGTTGTCTTAGAGAGAAGAAAACATAGCTTACAGAGGTATATTTTTTCATTTTGAAGAGGCTGGTTCCGTATCGCCAAATGAGGAGCAAGCTGTTGAGGAAGGAGGCAACCTTCCCTGATGATGCAAAGGTCTTAAAGACAAACTTTTGGCCGTCCCATATCCCAAAATCAGCGTCATCGCTGCTGCTCTTGCGTTGGAGGCCGAGAAGCTGAGTGAATTGCACAGTGTGCAAATTCTTGGGATGAAAGATTGAGCCGCCCGCTTCAAACTTGTCGCCTCCCAATTCCACCATCGCTATTCGTCCTCCTACCGCTGAGTTCCTTTCAAACACGTGAATTTCCATGTGCTCTTGGGAATATTTCCTCAGAAAATGGGCGGCGGAGGCTCCACCAATGCCACTTCCAACAATGCAAATCTTGCTGCAGTTGCAGTTGCCCACGCCTAACAACACCAACGTTAAGATTGTCCATGCCCAAGTCGACGCGAGTGCCATTTTTGCTGGCAATTGAAATTTCCACTTAAACAAAATAGGTGTCACATACCACTTGTATGTTCGTTCCTAAATAAACAAACAACGGTTGACAAACAGCCTTGGAGGGCGAACGAAGCAACAAACAACGGTTGACAAACAGCGGTGGACAAACAGCGTGTTTAAAAATTATTGTAAAAAATACCAAAGAAGTTAGTCAAAGGAGCCTCTTTTATTGTTAATATGAATCACCCATTGTATATCGAGCACGTAGTTTAATGAACAATCAAAATACGCTCAATCGAACGCCTATATTAAATTTGAATTGTGTTATATTCAAGTATCTTAATAATAAGCAAATTATCTATGGGCTTTTGGCCTCGGTATAACGGTAAATCTCTAACAGTTTAGAGATAGTGGTTTTACGTTCAAGCCACCTCGAGCTCCTCGTTAGTGGCCTATGTAAGCACCCAAATAAAATGTAAAAATGTAAGATTTAATATTTGATGTTGATGAGTAGACGTCCAAACTTTTAATGTTATAAGATGTTTTGAGTCTTAAAGATATTTTTCTAATTTCATCCAAATTGTCTTTTTGAGTCCTTTTTTCCCTAGGCTCTTAGTTGTGATAAGTCTTCTTTAATTTTTGATCCTTGGAGTTAGTTCATTCGGTTTCAACAATCATTTTAGGTAGTTCGAGTTGTGGGTTCAATTTTTGATTTGTTCGCAATGTGGATGAGGGTTTGTTGCACATCACTCAAGAGGTCACAAGAGGGCTCGCTTTGTAAAGAATTCAGTTTCAAGTCACTAGGCTAAACTCTTGATTCCTCTTGATAAAAAAAGACAAAAAAGTCTTCCTTAGTTTTCACATTTCATTTAATTTTTAGTGGCAAAATTATAATATTAGGTAAGGAATTGTTTTTGATATTGGTAAAAGCAATATTTTGAAAGAGTTCATACTCTTTTACTAAACAAGAGTCATTCAGTAAATGAAAAGAGTTTCAATATGGGATTGTAAAAAAATACCAAAATAGTAGAAACAGTAAAAAAAGAGAGGACCAAGAACAAGATAGTAGTAAAATGGAACAAGAAAACACAAAAATTAATTGTTATCAACCAACTTCTAAAGTCCACTAGCAGCCTTCCACTCCTTGGTCAATAAATTGACCTAATTTACAAAGGTAACCTCTAGGGGATTGTTATTGAAAGCAATGGTTTCACCTTTTTGGCTTGTGGTCTTGGCCCTAGTTCTTATACCAAAACTTTTTTGTTTATTCACCCTCTACCTTTCTAAAGCTCACTATGTAAAACATAAAGGTTGGTAGTAGATTTTTTTATCATTTCCTTGTTAAAGGCCACCAACTATGATAGGTTCTCCTTCATCTCCTCTTGATTCTTCTACATGCTATGAAAATTATCCTCTAGGTTCTCCTTGTTGTTGAAAGGTGCAAAAAACTTCTCCACTTCTTGTCATATGACTTCATCAATTTGTGTTTCCTACTAATCTTTCACCTGTTTAAACAATTTCATCTCAATATCCTAAATTCATTGTTGGGTGGTATGGTGTTGGGCAAATAACTATTTAATCACATCATTATGGAGGTTGACGCTTTCTTAAAGTTTCTCCACATGATCCCTTAGGTTGCTCCAATTGGGATACCCCTCATCTTATTGCACATTAGGTTGACTAGATGGAGTGTTAGGTTCTTCCAATATAGGGGTCTTGGGCTAAGAGGCAAGGTGATCCTTCTTAGGCTTATACCTAGGATGTTTAGTCACAAAGAGTTTAGCAAGAAGTTTGGGGCTAGGAGTGGGGTTTGGAGCAGAGGGACCCTCCTCTAAAATGGCTTTCCCTTTGTCAACAAGTTTATGTTCTAGTGGAGTTGGGTGAATAGGGACCAAGGTTGAAATCGGATGGTGTTTAGCAAGAGGCACAAGAATATTCACCACCAAGGTAGGATTATGCTTATCCATAACTATAACCTTGGGTTGTAAGGGAGGGTGAGAATCTGCTTATTCACATTAAGGAACAAGGGATGGGGATGAGTTGTTCCATTTGTTGACAAGTTTATGTTCTATTGGAGTTGGGTGAATAGGGACCAAGGTGGAAATTGGATGGTGTTTAGTGGGAGGCACGAGAAGAACTTCATTTTCAAGGTAGGATTAGGCAATATCCATAACTATGGCCCTGGGTTATAGGGGAGGGTGAGAATACACTTATCCACATTAAGGAAGAGGGGATGGGGGTGAGTTGGGTTGGGAGTCCTTTAACACTTTGGAGGGGACTATAGAAAGGTTGATGATCATAGGGAGGAACAAAGAATGAGCATCTTAGCTTGCTCAAAACTCTACAAGTAGTAGATGAGGCCCCAATGAAGGGGCAACTCAGATTTCCCTTGGAGGACATTCAAAATAAAAATTCCAAGAGAAGAAAATAAAAAGAACGAGAAGCTCATTTTCATATTGTGATAGAGATGATTTAACATGGGGAAGTGATAGGAGTATATGTGCTTATACCTACCCTCCAATATGAAGTAACACATGAGGTCTTTTGTGCCACATCTTTCTAGTGTCCAGGTAGGCCCTTGCACTTAAAAAATATTATGAAACCTAGAAATTTTGTCTCAGTGCGAGGAAGGCTTCTATATACTTGTGGTTCCAATTTTTAATGGTTTTTTGGTACTTCATGTACTCCATACTAAGCTTCATTACCATAGAAATTAGATGGGTATGGATTGACCTGGTAGTTGTAGTTTCCTTGGCGGTGAGAAAACTAGATTGGATAAAGGTGGTGGAACCAAGGTGATAGGATTGTGGTTTGAGGATAGGCTTGATATCGGTACTTTGATCTTGAGAGGGCATATGGTCATGAAAGGGATTAGCTTGGATTCTTGTATCTTGATTTAGGTGGGGAAATGTTTAGGAATGATTTGGAACAAGATTGTAACATATCTATATTTTCTTAGTTGACATTATCTTAGTTGACATGAGGCACCATTGACATTTTGCTATGGCAATGTCACCAATGATTATGCATGGATACTCTGTCAATTTTGTACATGGATAGGGGAGGAGTCTTTGACATTTAAGGATTTTGGGTTTGATTGAGCTATAAAACAATTATTTTCCCACATAGGGAGACTTGTAGGAATCATGTTATTACTAGAATCTTGGATGTTCTTGATGGGCTTGTGGTTGATGATTGCATTGTTAACAGTACACTCAAATAAAATTGGATTAGTGATGTTGTAGGACTCCATGACATCTTATGGTTTTTTCCTTGAGATTCTTTGTTAGTAGTCCATATAGAAAACCCATTAAGGTGGCATTGTATCAAAGAGGATTTGATTGGGGATGGTAGGTTTTGTGTGATTGGTGGTTAGATTTTAAAGGTTTTGAGTATGGAGGATTTTCATAGGAGGTGGAGGATACAAGGTGCTTGTGTGAGGTGGGGATTTGAGACATGGATGGGTAATGAGGGACTTGGGATAAAGAGTTATTTCCCTTATCAAAGGTACCAAAAGGATATGACCAATATATATGCGATTAGGATTTGCAAAATAAATAGTGTTGGCTAGTTCTTGGTCTAGAGTGCTCATGATTGGAAAATTGAAGCTTACAAAAATATTTCTCATGGCAATGTTATCCATCTCATTAGTGGTATACTCATCTTGATCCACAATCTACTATCATCATCATCATGCTAAAAAGGATTTCGGTATTGGTTATGCTAAAGGTATTCATCATCAAAATAAAATAGAGTCATGTCATTGGCTTTCGATTATGAATGATGGGTAGATTTTGGATGATTGTGTAAACAACTTGCACAATAGAAGCATATAATTGGAAATATATTGTAAATACATAATAATAATATGCCACTTTGAGGTGGAAACCTCCTAATCCACTTTGAGGGGAATACATATAATAGTATTCAATAAGAAATAATACTCAATATGATCTCCTATATATACTTAATTATGCCTTGGTTTCCACCCAAGCTAACTTAGATACTTAACTATAACCCTTAGGATGACCTAAACACCTGTATATTATTATAATAATGATTATATAACCTATTTAATAGTTAAGGTATCAACAAGGTGATTATTCATAATCCAATACACACTAAAGGATTAAGGGCATAACATGCCCCCTATTTATAAAATTCTTGTCCTCAATGCTAATCAATTGTGGATACTTTTGCATAAAATATTCATCTTAGCATACATAGTAACTTTGATTGGTAAATAATTCCATTTAATGAGGTACATTATGGTTTTCCTATTCCTTAGCTTCATCATGAGTATTTAAAAAATTAACTTAGGCCCTAAGATGGGTCTTCCCTTTGAATCTAGCTTAGGTAGAATTATTTGTGTTAGAATTTTCCACTGATCTACTTTCCTTTTCATTTATTCTTGTACCTTTTCCTTGTTCTCCTTGAGATTAGAGGGTAAATATTATTGGTGTTGATGCATTTCTTTCATTTCTCTAACCTTTTTGTGTACTTAAATTGATAAAGAGCTAAAGAGTGGTAGATGGTACCCCACCATTTATTGAATAGCTTGGCCAGAATATCCTTTAAGATGTAATCCTTTTCAAATTTATCCAAGTAATAATGCATGGAAAGATGTTATTGGTTTGGATTAGTCTCCATATTTTTCCTCTTCTTATTCTTTTTCTTCTCCTCCTCATTTTTCTTCTCCTTCTCCTTCTTCTCCTTCTCATTTTGCTTCTTGTTCTTGTTCTTATACTTCTTGTTCTTGTTCTTCTTTCTATTTATTTTTTGCTTCTTCTTCTTCTTCTTCTTCTTCTTCTTCTTCAAGCCTTCTTCTAATTTTAAATCTTCTTCCTCTTGCATGTTCTTCATTGGTAATAGGTTCCAAGATCCCATATGAGTATTAGCATTTGGATCTAGATTAGCTAACCTATATTATCCACCTTGGTTTCTTGAAACATCTACTTTTGAGAATGACTAATTATGGATATAAGTATTAATATTTTTTAATGTGTTATACATTCTCTATATATCTCCTTGTATGTTATACATTATTTCTTACAAGTGTTCAGTATCCTCCCTCATCTTGTTTTTTTCTTCCTTGGGTGTGGTATCCATCTCTTCCACTAATGGATTTTTATCACGAGTCCTTCTAAGAGTGAAGGTATTAATTTTGTTTCTTGTGGAAGACACTTCCATGATGTAAGAAAATAATTTTAGAATAAATGATACAAAATAAATCAAATTATTCTATTTTATTTTGTAGCTAACCACTGCCTAGATATATCACTTTAAAAAAACTCCAAGAAATTCACTAATTTGAATCATTGGGAGAAAATTTAGTGGAAACCCTAATTTTACAATAACTCCTTCAATTTTGATCAAAATGACCTCAAATCTAGACTACAGTAGGATTAATATGTTCTTGATAAACCCTCTAGAGATTAAAAAATGTTTTACAATAACTCCTTTTTTTTTTAAATTACCCCAAATATGGAGTGTAGTAGCCTCAACATGTCCTTGAAAAACCCTTTAGAATTTAGGAAAAGATTCACCAAAATGAGAAAGATATGCACTTTTTAAAATGGCATCAAAATCTTTTTCCTTGTTTCTTGCCTTCACGGTTCCAAGGTCATGCTCTAATACACTTGCACTGAAACAATTTACACAATAGAAGAATATAATGAAAAATATGCTACAAATAATTGATAATAATAGACAACTTTGAGGGGGTAAAATCCTAATCCACTTTGAGGGGGATACCTCCAATAATCTCCAATAAGAAACAATAATCAATATGGTGATAATAACTAGGCACTAGCTCCTATATATACCTAATTATGCCTTGGATACCACCTAGGTTGACTTAAATACTTAACTATACCCCCTAGGATGACTTGACTACCTATATATGCTTATAATAATGATTATATAACTTATTTAAGAGTTAAGGTAGCCACAAGTGAACTATTCATAACCCAATACACACTATAAGATAAGGGGCATAGTAGATTGGATTGGATTTTGATATTTGAAGGCTTGAATCTTAAGATTTATTTTGATGTCAAAAGATTTTTGGGATTTAGATTTAATCAGGAAAAATATTAGATGTTGGATTAGATTCAAGATTGGAGATGGTTTTTTGGATGGTTATGGGTTTGATTTGATTATATTAAGGCATAGGACCTTTGAATTAATTTAAGTTTCGAGGGTTGGTCAATTTGAGGTGGATGAATTGATGAGGTTTTGGATTTTGAGAGTTTTATTTGGATTACTTAGGTTTTTGGATTTATTTGATTTGACTTGGATAATTAGCAAGGATTTTAGTTTTAGGATTATTTGGATTGGATTGGGGTTGATTAAGATTGAATTGAGTTTTATTTTGGATGATGGATTAGGGATCAAGACCTTATTGAATTAGGATGATGATTTTATTTGGTATGGATGGGGTTGATCTCTATACTTAAGATAGGCTAAGTCCTTAAGTGAGATAAGCTCTAGGTTCTTAATCAATATTGATTATGCCTGGGTTTTGGATAGCTATACTTAATATAGGCTAATGTTCTTAAGAAATATCAGATTAGGTATGATGGTTGAGTTTAAGGTCTTTATTTTGATTGTGGATTTGACTTGGGTAGATGGGAATTGGTTTGATTTGATGATTTGGTAGATGGTTGCATTATGATTTGGAATTTGTATTAGGATTTGGAGTTGTGATTTTAGGATGGGTAGATTCCACACAAGGTGGGGGAGTGGATTTTGACTTTGGGGGTTGATTATGATGATGGTTTCAACCTTTGATTTAGATGAGGATTTCTGGATTTTTGTCTTTAAAAGATTGGATTTTATAATTTTGATGCTTGATGGTTACAAATGTTTGATTTTTTTGATCCAAAAGGTACTCATTGGGTTTTTATAAAAGAAGACACACCAAGCACATGAACAATACTATTTTAGTCAAGTGGGAGTGTACTCAATTGTGAGCCCATAATTAATATCTTATTAAGTTGTAGAATATAAGGCCCATGAGGAGGTGCTAACCATTCTTTATCACTCAAGATCACCCAAAGGTGTGAAAAGAGAGCATACACAGCCTAAAAACTTATTTCTACAAAATAATGGTGAGTAACTTCTAAATGTTAACTTCTAATTAGTGCATCACAACTACACATGGCTAAGGTCCTATCTAGGATCAACAAATTGCTAGGGGATGTCCTATAAATATCCAAGGGTACTTGAGGCCAAAATTCATGAATGAGATCACTATTTACAAGCATGTGGTTGGATTCAAATTCATTCTCACTTCACTTTGTCCTCTCAAGTGGAGAACATGGTTGTGCTAGACAATATAGCTTTCCTTTGAGGCGATCCTTTGATTATCACCCCCTTTGTATATCCTATCAAAACATGTGGTTTAGGTCATCCCTCAAGGTGATTATATCCAAGGGAAATCCCACTAAAACGAAACAAGATAAAGTGATTTTTATCTCCAAGGTTGCCTTGCAGCATGAGGGAAGAGCATGTACACACTTATCTCTTTGAAACTAAAATAATAAAAAAGAAAGAACAAGAAGGTTTTTTGGTCTCTAAGATCACCTTTTAGTGTCAATAGAAAATATACACACCTAAAATTTCTAATAAGAAAAGCATACAAGGGTTCATTGATCTTAACATGCAAGTATGCAACTATATATATATATATATATATATATATATATATATATATATATATATATATCCTTGGACAAGTAGAGCTACATACAAACAAGCTAGTAGTTTCACAAGGTGTCTTGGACTAGAGAACTGCTACAAAAATAAAGTGTTAGCACTAGAAAGTTGTAAACAATGATTAGCTAAATGCACAAAACCCAAGAAAGTGAGAGCAATCTATAATTAGTTCACACATGCACTAGAATAGGAACATAAATGTTGAAAATATAAAAAAAATCCAAAGGGTACATTTTAGTGTTTACCATTCATTTACTATTGATGCACTATAGATGTGCTAAAAGATAACAAATACGTTGAAAGATATCACACATGCACTAAAAGATGTTATGCATTTGCCAAACCATGACAATGATTACAAATTATAATGAAACCTACTAAAATGAGGGTCAACCTATAGAAAAGGGGTCAAAAAATATTGAGAACCAATGATATACCAAAAATTCTTATAAAAAAGTAAGAAAAACACCAAAATCCTATCAAATAAACAAGGAAATGGGTTAGGGTCATAAAACAAAATGCTACATATAGAGCCAATATATATGCTAAAAGATGTAAGCATATGTTAAAGTGTGAACACATACATTGAAAGATGTCACATATGCACCAAAAATGTGATAAGAGCAAAAAAATGTGATGACACATGAAATCAATGGTCAACCTACACAAAAGCGGTTAGAAAACAGGTGAGTGTATGATCATCATGGACCAAACAATACCTCTAAGTGATAATGAAAATGTTAAAAAATAGATTTAAGCAACTTCACATGAAATTTTGAATGGATTATCTACATAATTTAACAAATATGTAGGATTAAATTTTGTAGAACATTGAATGTAGTTTCTAGGTTACTATTTTTTTTGAAAAAAATTATTTGGTGAAAAATTAGAAATTTCAACAAAGCACTACTATTTTTTTTTTTTTAACTAGGTGTCATTCCGATGAACCTAAATATGAGAAGAAATATAAATATTTTCAATCTTTAATTATAAGTAAAGGACACATGCTTGGATTTTACCCATATTTTTATGTAAGTGAATAATTAATTATGATTTTCTTACTATGAATTTTTTAAAATATTAGAAATTAATTTTCCAACCAACCTAACTTGGCCAAAAAATATGAAACTCATTTTTTAAAAATCTATAGCCAGTGAAGCATAGAGTGTGACACATCTTTTGAATTTTTTTTAAAAAAAGGTGAAATGGTTTGAAAGTTATGGATGTTTTTCAATTAGTTTGTCCATCAAGATTTAAAACATACAATATGTAGAAAATTATTAATAACTATTAAATTTATAATCAAGCATATCTTATATCTTTAGAATGTTGACAATTTCCTAAATAAATATTTGTATTTCATCAAATTTGGATAAAAAGGGTCATCAACATGAACAATGACATCATGAAAAGAGGATGGAACCTCAAAACACGTTGAGGTAGTGGAAAAGTTATGCTTGACAATCCCAAGCCTAAATCCAATGCATTCTAGAGGCAAAAAAAGTGGGAACAACTTTTTACCAAAAATAACATATATTCATAATGAATAGATATTTGTTACCTAGAAGTGTTGAAAAGCATTTTGTATTTTAGGTAACGGATATCCATTTTTAAATAATAGATATTTGTTGTGTGTGTGTTGAATAACAAATGATTTTTTTGTTGGGCCTAATAATGAACCCCATAAATGCCCTAATATCAAGAAACCTATGGTATTTACATATTATAAATAAAATCATGCTTTTCTACACTTATGGACACAAATTTTGATTCTATCAATCATTGGGGTAATAGTTTTTGTTTTTACAATGGGCAATGATAGTTGTTGCAAATTAAAAAAGAGGATGAAACATCAATTGGAGGAAATCAAAGAAATTAGGGAAAAAGATAGAGTAAGTGTAGTATCGAAAATTGTCACCCTTGACAATTTCACACTAGGTTTACTCCCTCCTATGTGCTTGGATCCAATTATACATTTATTTTGCCTATCTTGTAATAATTTTTGAAAAATCAAAAGCGGGAAAGGAAAATAAATATATAACAATCACTTTTGTCAATTTAGGCCCCAAAAGCATAGGCTTGGGCTAGGGTTCCCAACTTCCTAGACTAGGCTATTTTTGCTAAATTTAAAATATTTCATTGGTGGCATTTTAATATTTAAAAATCTAAAATTATTTGTTGACTATCATGATTTAGTTTTTGAAAAATTAAAGAATTGCATATAAATATAAATCTTTTTCATCATTTTGAATCCTAATAGGAAATCAAGATCACTATTGAGCATCCTAAGAGTATAATTTATCAGATTTATTACAACAATTATTTTAGTTAAACATCATGTCAAATTTTATGTAAGTTTGTTCATGTTTCATGTAAATATTTGTTTTTGAGTACTAATACTTGTAGGACTTCAAATCAAATATCAATTTCTCCTTGAAGGTGATGGGTACATGACTTCATTCCATCAAGGAATGTAAATCTAAATGGTGAGTTGCAGCAATTTGTCAATTTATCACTTGTTTATTCATTAGCCTCTGTCTGATCGAGGGTAAGCTCTCTTTTTACATCATCATAGTTGTTGTGGAGGTAGAAATACCAAAATAGGGTTTGACTTAGGCAAACCCTTATTTGACACAGCCCTTCCCCTCTTTCATGTGTGCAAGTTTTCATATCTAAAGCAAATTAGAGAAAGATTTGAAGAATAATTGCTCATTCATGCATTCAAGCCCTACAAGTTGTCAATTCAAAGAAAGTGAATTTTACCAATGACAGACGAAGATTTGATAGTGAGCCTAGAAGAGCAGAGCCTACAGATCAAGAGCAACAAGAAGGTGAAGTCATATATGGAGCAGTTGTTTCCCAGTCTAGAGCGACCAATGCCCTTGACCAACTATTTCAGGCCCAAATTTATGTACCAAGTTCTTCTGTGTCTTCCTTTCTCTGTTATGATTTTTTTTTTTTTTTTTTTTTTGGAAATCATATCAAATTACTACATTTTTATATTTAACCTAGGAACGTCTTCGCATCATCTAATTAAATCAACAAAATCATTATCACATCCACATCATCCACACATACATGACTAAAACCCTGATCCACCATTGCGGCTCTTTCATTGAGGTTTGTAGTCAAGTGGGTATTTGAGATCATTTTTAGTCCTTTCCTAATGTTCACATTGGAAGAAGTGAGATTTAGAACCTAGATCCATTTTTCCAACACAAATAGTCAGGAAGAGGACCGAAAGAAAAGGTATGGTGGATACTCATGAAGGTGATGGTTCTTCTCTACCCTCAACTAACGTGCAAATTGAAGTTTTTACTATTGAATATAATAAAATGTTTGATAAAAATTAAATTTACCATGATATTGAAAATGAAAAGGTTGAACATGAAAGTAAAATGTTGTAAAATGCAATGAAACACCTATTGATTAGAGTAATATCATAGAAAAAGAAGAAAAATGTAGACATACAATTGAATATTGTGGATATGAACCACATGATATTAAAATTGCACTCCATAACCTAATTGTTCCTAATATTGATGAAATTGATAACATGTACATAAGAAGAGAAGACCTTTGTTAAGAAGAAAATGAAATCCCACATCCACCATTTTCTAATGAGCCCAATAAAATTGTAAAACATTCAAGAATCCCAAAATGACTACTTGAAATTGATGATAACATAATGGAAAGACATGAAGAGAAGATGTCATCATAAACTAGATCCAGTTGTGAGCTTCAAAAAGTTTCAATGAATATTTTATAAATAAAACATTAAATGAACAATGCCAGCTTTTTGTACAATTACTAAAAATGTATAAAATGAGACCTTTACTAAAGAAATAAAAAAATTGGATAAACAAAGTGTGTAATTAGAATAAAATTATTGTTAAAAGTCTTTTTAATGCACTTAATTCTATTGGAAGGACTAGTAAGGAGAAGGATAAAAGAGTTGTGCTGGCACTTGTAAATTTTATGAATTTCTAGTGCATGATGATCCTTAGATTGGTGAAAAAAGCTTGCAACCAGATGGCTTGAATATTCCAACATTAAAAATTTTCAATCTAGAGCTCATCATCAATATCTAGGTGGTAGAAAGTTTTTATAATTGGGCATGAGTGTGCATGCCCAATTTTGTGGTTTTTGAGTGAGTTTTGGTGGCAAATTTAATGTGTTGTCATTTTCAAGCGGGTATGTAAGGTCCCATAAGAAGTTTCAAATTTCTCCATTCTGGTGACTACCCACTTTCTCATTGGTCTTCAATAGCCTCCATCTCCAATTTTGTGATGATCAAAGAAGTTTAAGGGTTCGAACAAAATTTTTATTAAACAACTTGTTGGAAGACCCAGTTTACAAAGGGAGTCCCAAAAATTGATTTTTTGAGTGTGTAAATCAAATAACGAGGATCTACATAATTGATTATGACCCCTTGCAAGGTTCCATGGCTCTCAAAGGTCATTTATGCCTATGGTGTTGGTTTTGTCTTTTGACCCGCAAAAAAGTTTAAATTGCCAATTGCACTATGTTTTAAATTTGGAATTAATTAAATATTTTTTAATGATTTTATTGTTATGTGGGAGAAAACTTAGTGAATTAATTATTTGCATGTGAACTATTGGGTGTTTTAATATGTTTACTCATTGACTTAAGTGGATCACAACTCTATAGTGCATATCGCTTTGAATCCTATGACAAAGGAGAAGCTTGCCATGCATTTTGATTTGGATTGCATTATTATTAATGAGATGCCTTAATATTTGCTTCTCCATGTGCACATAAGAATGAATGAATGAAGAATGAAGGGATTTTAATAACATCCACGAAGTCTAAGGGACCAAGGAAAACACCACTATCATGTTTTCAAATTCCTTGCACCGTCGACTCTTTTTTTATGAATCTTGATTAAAAAAAGCTTACCGTTGTGTAAAATCTGACCTCCTCAAATAACTCATTCAAACTCTCCACCTTTATAATGTTTAAATAAGAGAGAATACTACAAACTTCAATGAGAGCCTTCTTCAAATGACATGGGCCATAAGAAGCCTTTTATGCTTTGATTTATAGTTTGCTCCACGTGGAAAAAGGGCACATGAGCGCTATTTCAATGTTTATATACCTTAAAGGCTGCGATAAGCATAATTGGTGCGATGGGCAGTGAATTTACTTGTTTGACCAAAGTAATGTGAAAGTGCGGTTGTTCCCTCAGTCAATCTTGTGTAAAAAGCTTTTTCCAGTGCCATTTGGGCACATGGGCACCATTTCAAGTTTGTTTGCAGACCATTTATAGCGCTGCAAATGATCATCTAGGGCAGGGAGAGAGGGCACCAGAAGTTTATTTATGATTCATTCTCCTTTTTGGCTATCTCTTTCTTCTGAATCTTGTTTGCAACATTTCCAATGCCTTTATGTTGTTGCTTTATCACTCAAGCCTTCAGTACAAGTATCATATCGTTGGAAATAAGAAGTATTCACCTACATAGGTTTTGGGTGAAGTTTTGAGTGGATCTACAAGCTGCACTTAGTGTTTTTCACCTTGCAAAAGATACCTGGACCTTTTCTCGTGCATGGGCAATGCTTTGAATGCTGTTCTGAGCATTTTTGGAATGCCAATAAGCTGAAAATGACCTGCACAATAGCAAAAACGACCTAGTCTTTTCTTTCCGAACCTACAGATAATCTCGGTGCCAATCTGTATTTTCCAAGTCTTGCATATGGTGGCCTACAGGTGGGATTTTCAAGGTTGAAATGTAAGTCAAAATGGAATGTGAAAGAATGTGGTGATTGCAAGGAGAATGCTCAAAAAATAGTTGCAGGTCAATTGTTTGGAAAAATGCCAAAACTAGTTGCAGGAGGAAGCTGAAAGGTTTGGAGGGTTAAAATGCATGGTAATGTGCATTTTTAACTGCCAGTATGACTGAGTAAAGGTTGAGTGTGAAATTTTTCACTGTAGAGTAAAATTGCAGCCAGGTCAAGAGTTTTTACACCCAGTAAAAAGCCTTTAGGAGATTGAGAAACTAATTTGAAATCAAATTTCAGTTAAACGAAAAATCCTTGAGAGGTAAAATAAAGATTAGGGCAAGACGACATATTCCAGATGTCAATTTGTTGCAAATCAAAGGGCAAGTATCCTGTCAGGTGTCATTTTGTAATGAAATCTGATGTTCCCTCTTCTTTAAATGTAATCTTTCGTTCATCTGCAGGGTTTCTCGTTCTAAGAATCTGAAGGAGAGGTATAGGGATAGGGTTTTCTCTGGTCAAAATTAGGGAAATAGTGTCTGAGATTGTATCAATTTCTTGTAATTGCATTGAATATTTTGATCTGTACTGGAGTGTACTTTGTCTCCATTCTGGGATGGGATATTTCTTTTAGAAAATGCAATCAAGGGTTACAAGGTTTTCCTGCATATTTGTTGCATTTGGATTATGTTCATGGTTAGTTTTTGTTCAAGGAATAATGTAATTTATTTATGTGAAAATAAGGAGAATATTGTTGTTGCAGATTGGATTTTGAAGTAGAATTGCATTGCTAGTCATTAATTGATCTTATCAATACAGGGTATTAGTGTTTGAATGATCATCAAAGTATGTTTAAAATGTGGTGAAGGATATGTGCAAGCTGTTGACTCTATAACTCTAGATAGGCATTGATCTACCTTTTCTTTAACCTTCAAACGTAGAATCAATTACTTTTAAGATTTACAAATCCAAAACCAAAATTCATTCTTTGTAATTTATTCATAATCATTTTCTTGCTTTACACTAGGGTTTTAAATATAATAGGGAATGTGTTGTTCATGCTTGCAAATGTATAAATCCTTGTTGATTTGTGTGATGCTTATTATCTGCTAGGCACTGTAATGCAACTTTGTGTGATATTCATGTTCAATGTCAATTAGGGTAACCCCCTAGGTCTTGTAGAACCTAAAGTGCAGAGGACAATTGTGAAGTTGTCCTCTATTCGTTGGCCAACTGTCTGAAGACCTTAAGCATACAAACTGGCTATTCTTTAGAGGGTTTCATGGAATTAGTTGGAGGAACCAACAATTTGATCATAGAATAATAACAACATCAAAGTAAGAAAGAAATTAAGAAAGACTCAATTAATGAGGCAAACTTGTCTTTCTTAAGCCAAAATTGTAAAACATTTTTAACAAATCACTAGCATTAAGATCAAGACTAGATAATTCTCTTGAAAATGATACTTGGGCTTTATGTGGTAGGCTTCCATGAGTTGATAAGAAGCTAATAATTAGCATAAAGGATGAAAGTTTTACAATTTTGGCACTCTTAACTCTAGAGCATCACCCAATGTTAAAGATGTTATAATTTATTAAGAATTGATGATCAAGAGTACATACCACATCCTAAAAATCACTTGGAATATAGCCAAGAAATATTGTACAAACATTTTTTTGAACAAATTCACAAAGAGAAATTAAATCTTGTAAGCCATTTTATTGTACGCCTTTTAAAATTTGTAATACATGTTGTTGCAAATACCATGTGGAGTTTTTGATGTATCATGAATTATTATATAATATTCATTCTACTTTGCACAATAACAAAATGTTTCAGGAGTGTGATGAAATTCAACTACCAAATTCATCTAGGGACATTAGATTTATTTTTATGTGTTAAAGATGATGGTTGCAATTTCTACATAAATGATTGTTTAAATAAAAAATGTTTACAATGTGGTGGGTTATCAAAGTTTATATATCATATATTCATGAGGACAACAAACATGATTTTATAAAGAAAATAGTTGAGAAAAAGAGATATGAGACAATGAAATACAATTTAAAGAGTGGAGGTGAAGATTATAGATGTGATCTGATTACAAAAAGTAAGTGTTACTAATTTTATCTTTTATTTTATGAAAAATATTTCTTACAAGTATGCAATGCATAGCTACAGGTATTGATGGTTAGATCAATAGTTTTGGGTGTGTAAATATTCTTTCCCAATTGAAGCTATGGTCTTTGTAGTCAATTTTGTAAAAAACTACACATTATAGCCACAAAGTATGGTCCAATCCTAGTACTATATTTCTATTCAAATTTCTATTTTTGTTCACATCACATATAAACATGTCCTTGAGGGTAGATAAGAAAATAGGAAGATAGTCAAAAAGTACCATTTTTACATGAGTGATGATTGATCTAATTCGTTAAAGTGTGAGCAATACTATTTTCAACAATTTATGAGTTATTGCAAGAAAAAGATACTAGAATAGTTGAACATCTCATTTGGTTAGATAACTGCACCAGTCAATTCAAAATTCTCGTATGTTCTATTGGTTGAGTAGAATGTGTGCAGAGAAGGTTATACCTCATACTTAGATTTTTTTCTAAAGCTAGGCATAGAAAAGGGAATCACGATGGACAAGTGCATGTGTGAAGATAGCTCTGATTAAGGAATAAATAAATATTAGAGGTGGTGTTATATTTAGTGATACATACTCTATTGTTAAGTTGTGTAACTATGCATTATCACAAGGAGTGAAACTTGATTGAGAAATGTATGGGTTCCTTTGGTTGTTTGATAAGGGGATAGTGGGAGAGTAAGTGAATTGTTAGGGAATCAATTAATCATCAAATATGAATTCACTTTGAAGTCCATATACAAATACATGGAATATTTGGCCATGAGAATTAGCTTGTTCTTTTTAGAGTTTTATTAAATGTGATTGGGATCATTGTGAGTCAAGTGAGAGGGCATATACATGTATTCCATGATATCTAACCCCTTATCTCAAGATCATTCATCTTCACTCAATGACATGGAGAGGTCATTTGACTATGAAAAACTTTCATACCTTGTATAACTAGGTCATGTTCATACAATTTTTGCACCATATAGGAATGAAGAGATATTAGACTATTGGTTGACATGATGTACGTATGGGAAAAACAAAAGATAACACAAGCTATGATAGATGATGATGGGTTCACATATCTTATTAGATCAATTGTTATTGTTGGGAATTGGTTGTGAGCATATATGATTAGAAAAATGATATACCTATATTTAAAGAATTTGAGAACATAAAACCATGCTCATGTATTTGTACCTAGTTGTAACAACAAATATTAAGTTATTGAAGTGTCATGTAAAATAAAAAATAAAATAACTATGGACAATTAGTAATGCTAATCGTGAATCAATATTGGATACTTTGAAGGTAAGAGATGACTCCTTAGACACACTTGAGTAGCATCTCAAATTCCATATGGGATAGGTATGACAATCTTCATCTTTGTGAGATTCTTAATTTTTCCTTTTTTGGATTTTTTATTGAAAATATTATTTCTTTAATAATAATACATACTTTTGACTATCTAGGTCTACAAATGAGGTTATCTACCATGGAATTCTAGATGCTAGGTATAATTTTTAGTGTGCATGTGGGTTCATAAATATTTTTATGTCCAAATTTTGTTAATATTTTGCTTTATAGCATTTTGTGTATTGATTTCTACATTAAAGAGAGTTTATTAAATTTGGTTTGAGATAAAAAAAATTTTGGTTTAAGAATCATTTTGGTTTTAAATATTCCCTAACATCACCTTCATAGAATTTAATGTCCATCTTATGGCCTCTTAATATGAATTTTTCCAATTCATAATTGTTATGATGAACTACCAATCATGTGTCATAATGTCCTTATTATGATGACCTATCGATTACACCATTATACATCCCTTAGGACTGCCATTGTACATCCCTTAATGTCATGTTCTAGAGTTGTCATGAGGTAGAGTGAGGTTGTTTTAATTATAACATGAAATTATTTTTTTCCATCATGTAGATAATGATGTCTAGATTGGTCAGATATAAAAAATTCAAAATAAAAATTTATTTAATAAATAGTAATATGTCATTTCAATTTTATTAGTATTTTTATTTAAAAATAATAATAAATAAAAATATATGTTTAACACAAAAAAAAATGCATATTTAAAAACTAGACATTATCATCTATAGTGAGTTTTAGTTTCATCCACAAATTCTAAAAAAATTACTGTCAACCATATTACCAAAGTCCAAATTCCTTTAAAAAAAATACTAGATTTTTATTTAAAAAATTAATAAATAGAAAAATATATTCAATTCTAAAAAAATGTATATTTGAAAGCTATACATTGTCATATGTAATGGGTTTTAATTTTCATCTAAAAATTCTATAAAAAAATTGTCAACCATATATTTGCCAAAATCTATTCCTTCTAAAAAAATATCTTACAATATTCCACTAAAAGTGGACCCAACTTCTATCAGTATTGACATAATGTGATGTTAATTTGTGGTGTTGTTGTTCTTTCCATCAAGGTTCAAACTTTGTTGGGGTGTTATTATTGAGTGTTTATCTCAAGGATGAAGTCCCCATTTTGTGACCTCACCAGTTCATAGCTCTAGGTCAAAAGCATTTACCCCTTTGAAAAAAAAAGTGGACCCAAATTCTTGCACTTACCTTTAAATTGATTCCTAAAATGAGCATGTGGAAAGCTAAGAATATTCTTGAAGAGAGACTTGTTGCAAGGTGTGCACCCTTGGTCTCCTTGTGTTGTGCAGTGCAATGCTCAGGTTCATGACATGGCTTAACAACCTCTCGTGGATTTATTAGCTTTCACAATTGTATCAGGCATTAACAGGTCGATCTTTTGGTGCAACAACAATTGTCTTTACAACAATTGGTATTAGAGCCTGGGTCATGGGTTCAAACCCCTCGCTTATGTTGGGGGGATTATTGCAAGGTGTGCGCCCTTCATCTTCTTATGTTGTGTAGTGCAGTGCTCGGGGGTTTGTGACATGGCTTAACCACCTCAATGGATTCATTAACTCTAGCAGTTGTATCGGGCATTAACAGGTCCGATATTTTGGTGCAACAACAACCGTCTTTGCAATAAGACTAGACTTTTGATGAGAAAATATGAATACCTAAGATGCTAACATATAATCATTCAAACTCTATTAATGAGTAATTAAGAATGAATTAAGATGATACGAGCTTATGATGACTATCCCTTTTTGCCTCATACAATCTTGTCATTATCATTACCTACTTCTCAATTTTCAAGGGAGGTTGTTGGCTCTCCTACCTTGGACTCATGCCTTGAAATTTTTCAAATGAGGAGCAAGAATTATACCATATTTCATTCACCTAGCCACCAAGAATTTTCTTTCTTGGCTTTCCTTCAAATTGAAATATAGAATATAATCAAAACCATGAGACTTACCAGATGGTTGTTGATGCCATTCACCTCCAATTGGGTCGCAAGATTGGTGGGTGATGCCTTAAACCTTTGTGGAAATATTGGAAGTGGTTTCCAAACACTCCCTTTTCAGAATTATAGGACCTTTGAAGGTTATTCTTGGTTGTCCCCACACTTGCATATGGTGGATTAGCTTAATCTCTACTAGCAACTACAATCCTCTAACAAGATGTGGAAAACAAATTAGGGCATTTGGTCTGTGGTGTTGGAGTCCAAGTTGGCTCACTTTGTTTGGTGCTTATTGTATCAAGGCCTTCCTTTGGGGACATTTCTCACTCATATGGGCATTCCTAGTCCTAATTGTCCTTTATGTGATCAAATTAAGTCTCTTAAGCATCTTTTCTGGTTTTATTCTTGGGCTCAAGAAGCTTGAAATTGGATTCATGATTCTTCAGGTATTTTGTGCTTTCCCCTTCTCTTAGCATCTGATTTACTTAGGGACTGGCCCTGCTTCCCACACAAGTATACCCAAATTTTTCATGCTTTTAGGGTGGAAATTCTCTTCAATATTTGGAAAGATAAGAATGCTACTCTTTTTTTGCACAGTGTTGTTGATAAAAAAAATTCTTTGTATACTAATGATCATTTTCTCTAATGTTCTTATATTGATTCATGTACAAGCTATCAAGGTTGCACTTGAAGTTGTACATCTCCAAGAGTTGTTGGACCATTGAGGTAATGCCTCATGCACTGTTTCCTAGGTTCTTCTTGACTCCACCTCCCCTAGAAGGTATCAACATGGATCTGCAATCACTCTTCCAAATGGGATAGTCATGAATATCATGGAACTCATTCCCATGGTCCTATGTATTAGAATCCTAGGGACTCTATTGCTCATGGAGGATGGCCTCAACCTTCTTGTCCACCATCTCTAAGGAAAGAATCTAGCTAGTCAGACACTAAAAAGTTCCCCTATGTGTCGCTTACCATATCTCTAGTTAGCACTCAATATTCTCCCAAGGAGAATGAGAAATATGTTGCTCTCATTGGTTGGGAGTTGACAGATGATTTTTCCCTTGGTAATGTTTCGAAGAATCCTGATGATTGAGACCCTTCTCCTTCACTTGGCATAGCAAAGACAAATTATTATTATTATTGGGCTTGGCCCCTTTGTTTTTGTTCTTCTATTAGACTTGTGGGTGTGATGTATACTGCACTCATTTTTTGTGGATATTGTATTATTTTATTTTCTATTAATATAAAGTTACATAGAAACTATTCATTAAAAAAGTCACTACTTACAATTATATCTTAGATGTCAACTTAGAAATTATTTTGAATATCTCCACAATAAAAGCTAAGTGATTTAATTTTTGAACTCAATCCCTTGAATGCAATAGCTTTATTCTCCAAAACACCTACATTTATATATTAAAATATTGTTAAGAAAAACAAACTTTAACCTACTTTTAACTCAACAATGGTGGATGTATTGTCATCATAACCTTGTCATACTCATAAAGAAATCATGGTCTAGGTAGAATACACATAATGTAAATTCCAACCTCATGAGTAGATCTAAGTAATCCAACCTTGTGTGAAATACATAAAATGTTTTTTCTAGAACCAAATTGCATAATCATGACAGTCATAGCACAATTATAATAATAGAGAAGAAAGTAAATTATAATAATATTAGGGCGCATAGTCTAATTAGGTTAATCATATCAAATCAATTCCAATCCTCAATAGGATGGAGATCCAAGTCTGATTGGCTCACTTTCATGGTTGAACGTCAATCTATACGCCTTGTTGATCTCCATCTTAATGGAACCCTAGAAAAGGAGGAAATCAACCCTAGGTTCTATACGTTAAAACTTAGGGTTCCCATTTTTCTATGCTTCATTTTGGTGAACCCAACATGTTGAAATTATATACCTTCTAAAATTTGAAGCAATTCAGCCTAGATCTAGGTTTTTCATTACATTGTTTTGCATTCCTCATTTAGGGTTTCATTTTTGCATCATAAAAGCATAAAAAATCAAAAGTTTTGCATCACATATTGCATCATTGGTTGCATTAGGATTAGTTTAAGTCATTTAGGAAAAATCTACATTCAAAATTGCATTCATGATTGTCCTTTGTTGTTGCATATTTGTATTTAAGTCACATTATCATAAATTAAGGAAATTATAGAAACATATTCATTTGAAGATATGTTTGCACATAGAAACAAAACCTTTAGATAGTCTAATAAACATCTACCTTTTGAATTTTTAGAACCCCTATCAAGGACTCAAACACCCTTGGGTGTCTCTGTCATCCTACACTTTCATCAACAAACTTTTTCATACATCTTTGTCTTTGTGTCTTCAATCGATTTGTGCTTGCAGATCTCTAAATTAGATTTCTTAATTCATTGTAATTAGAAATATTTCATATTGCTAAAAAGTGAAAAAATAGAATTGATTGATTTCAAAATTGTATCAAAATCATCATTTTCAGATTGTGGCAACTTAGAATCAGTCAATTATTACATTTTAGATCTAGAAATTGCATTCAAAATTATCAAAACATCTTCCACATTGTTGCAAACTTGTATTTTGCATCACATTTGCATAAATTCAATAAAATTTGGAAAAACATTCACTGTTAAACCTATTTGCAAGCAACTTTTTACAAGGATGTTGGAGATGGCGTTTGCGTGCTCTGTAAGTCGAGCTAGGGCGTCCGTGCCCTAGCTCGTTCTCTGTGTTTTGTTCATTGTTGCGCTGTGGGGGGTATTTTGCTGCATTCGGGGTCTGTGGCGGGGGGTATCATCTGCTAAACATTCTTCTGGCTCCTTCTTTTGGTGCCAACGACTGCTGTGTGAGGGTTGGCATCCATTGTGTTGGGCGCGTGCTCCCTCTTTATCGACGAGGACTCTTCTTTGGAGCTGTTGAGCTGTGTACAGCTTATCTTGGCGCCTGATCTCCTCCTCTACCTGTGTGGGTCTGTGGTGAGGGTGTGTGGTCTTGGGGTTGTTGCTTGGTTGGCCTACCATTTTGTGGGGCCTCAGTTCTTCCCACTGCTGTGTGGGTTTTGTTTATTCTCGAGGCCTTCTTGCTGCCACTTGGGTGGCTTCTAGGTGGAGGGGGTTAGTTCTTTCCCTTGGGGTTTTTCCTTTTCTTGCAATAGTGACCTGGGGGCTTGCATGCCTGCCGGGGTTTTTGATTTTAGCTATGCCGTGTGGGGAAACATCTGGGGCTAGCCCCAAATTGGATTTTTGATCAGCATGTGGTTCGAAGCTTTTGGCGCATGGTGTGAATGTTTTTGACAATACACTGTTTTCACCGGAGACGAAGATGAATGATCTAGGACAGGCTAGTGGTTCCCGGATAACAAAGATTAATTGGTGTTTGGAAAGATGCAAAGAGAGACCGAAATTGATTATTCCGATAGAGATGCTTGCAGATGATATTGAATACTATTCGAGGCACTCCTTTTATTGCAAGTTCATGGGTTTGAGAGTTTCATTGCAATTTTTGGAATCCTGGGCTCAGCGGACATGGATGCCGGAGGCGGAGATGGAGATTAGGCTCCTTGCAAACAACTATTTTATGGTCTCATTTGATTGCATGGCGGATAGGAATCGGGTCTTTGATGGTGGTCCCTATTTTTATAACCAGGTGGGATTGTTTATCAAGCCATGGCATGCGGGCTTCAACCCGACTGAGGCACTACTGAGTCAGATTCCGGTTTGGGTTTGGTTGTCGTGGTTTCCGGTTGAGTGTTGGCGGGATGATGTGTTGCATTTGGTGGCTTCAATTCTCGGTAAACCTGTTGGGTCTTCACAGCAGGCACAATTTAAAAAGGTAATGACTTTTGCTCGTATCTGTGTAGAAATTTATTTAAGCAAGCCACTGCCAGATTTTGTTGAAGTGAGTGTTGGATCCTATACTTGGGTACAACAAATAGATTATGAAACCCTACATTTTCGGTGTCGTTTCTGTCATGAATATGGTCACTTGCAGCGTAGGTGCCCTAGGGCTAAGCCTGTGGTACCCCAGCCTTCTCGCAATCCGCCTAGGGTTGATAAGGGGAAGGAGCCTATTCCAGGTGATGGTAACGGTGATGATGGTTATGTCACTGTCAAGGCTCACAATAGGAATCGAGGGCAGAAGCGGACCTTGAGGGAGAGGAAGGATGATGACACTTTTAATAGGTTTGAGGTGTTGGATGATCTCAGCCAGCAGGAAATGAATCCGGGGTTGATGAACTTGGATCAAGGAACTTTGGGTACAGGACAGGATGGGCCTCCTTTGGAAGCTATGCAGGTTGTGCAGGAGGTTGGTGTTGGGCAGATGGATACGGTTCAACAATTGGTTGTCCAGGTTGAACAGGATTCTACTATTGGAGCTATGAAGAGTGGAGGAGGCGGATCTCCTTTGCCCCTGAAAGAAGGTACGGAAGTGGGTAAGAGCTCTTTGTCCTCTTCTCGCTTGGGTATTTTGCAAAAGGAACTAAAGAAAGGGGTTAGTGAGAGGACTTCCAAGCTAGGAAGGAAAAAGGATATGGATAAGATTAAATTAGCTGGAGAAACTTTGGTGGATTCAGGATCAGTCAAGACTCTGGACTCACATTTTTCATGCCCCCAAAAATGATTGTTCTCTCATGGAATGTAAGGGGCTTGAACAGTGGCCCTCGACAAAAAGTTGTTTGTGATTTGGTTAGGAATCATTCTTCGGATGTTCTTTTTCTTCAGGAGACTAAATTATCTGTGGATAATATGTTGGACATGGCACCTAAGCTATGGAAATATGGTGAATTCCAGTGTGTGGGGGCTCTTTGTGCTTCTGGGGGGGTGGCTTGCTTTTAGAATCCTCAGAAGATTTTCCCTCTTTGGTGGACGTCCTCTAGATCCTCTATGTCCTTGGTTGCCTCTTGTTTTGAGACTGGTGAGTGTATTCTCCTCTCTAATGTGTATGCACCTATTGAGTTTCAGGGTAAACAGCTTCTCTGGTCCCATCTTTGTTTTGTTCGTAGCTTAGCTCCTTTCCATCCGTGGATTATGGCTGGATATTTTAATGCTATTGTGGAGTTGTTTGAGAAAAGAGGTGGTATTGGTAGGTTGGAGCCTTCTGCTCTGCTATTCAAGGATAGCATTTTAGATTTAAATCTTATTGATATTCAGCCCAGTAATGGTAGTTTCACTTGGAATAATAGGAGAATTGGTGAGAGTTGTGTTGCCGAGAGGCTTGATCGATTCTTGGTTTCCTGTTATTGCGTTGGAGACTTGTGGTCTACTAGATTTGAAATTCTAGATTGGAGAGGTTATGATCACTGGCCCATTAAGCTTAATATTATTTCTACTTGGGCGCCTCGTTCTCCCTCCTTTAAATTCTACCTTATGTGGTTACGTGATTCTACTCTTCATGAACAGGTGGTTGTGTGGTGGAGGATTGGGAGACCTGCTTTTGGTATGACAATGTACACTTTTTCCAAGCTTCTTTAGTTTGTCAAATATCAGCTTAAAAGGTGGAATCGATGATGTTTTGGTAATATCTTTCATGATAAGGTCGCTGCTCAGGATGAGTTGAATAATATTACACGGTTGATTCAAGAAAATGGGGCTTCTAAGGATCTTTCGATGGAGGAGGCTAAGACTTTGAAAGTGGTCGAGGAATTGGAGTTGCGGGAAGAGATCTATTGGAAGCAAAAGGCTTGGGTTGAATGGTTGCAGGAGGGTGATAAAAACACTGCTTTCTTCTTCAATTCTGTGAAGGATAGGAGGCATGGTAATTCCATTTTTTCTCTCATGAATGATAGGGGGGAACGTCTTGCCTCGTTTCAGGAAATCTCTGCTGAGGCTTCTTAGTATTTTGCTGCTTTATTTAGGGAGGATTCGCGAGGGGGCTCTGTTGAGGAAGCACAAGTTCTTTCTTGTATTCCTCAATTGGTCTCGAGGGAGGCGAATGAGTATCTGATGAAAGAGCTATCTCTTGATGAGCTGGAGGGGATTGTGTTTCAGATGAAGAGGGGTAAAGCTCCTGGCCCTGATGGTTTCCTGATTGAGTTTTTTCAAGAATTATGGGATATCATTCAGTTGGATCTTTTGGCGGTTTTCCTTGAGTCCCAGAGGAATAAGCAAATGCTTCATTCCCTGAATTCCACCTTCCTTGCTCTCATCCCCAAGTGTGAAGGGGCTAATAGGTTATCTCAGTTTTGGCCTATCTCTCTTTGCAATGTGGCTTATAAAATCATATCCAAGTTAATGGTTGAGAGGTTGAAGAAGTGGCTTAAAGTGTTGATTTCGGAGGAACATAGTGGTTTTGTGGCGAGTCGTCAAATTATTGACGGGGTTGTCATTGCTACGGAGACCATCCATTCCATGGACAACTCCCATGAGAAGGAAATGTTCATTAATTTGGATATGGCAAAGGCTTATGATAGGGTTAGATGGTCTTTCCTGCAGAAGATCCTTGTTTCTTTTGGCTTTGATGAGGAGTGGATCTAATGGGTCATGAGTTGTGTCACGTCAGTGTCCTTCTCAGTCTTGATAAATGGAGATCATTCTAAACTTTTTGGCGCTTCTAGAGGTTTGTGCCAAGGGGATCCTCTTTCTCTGTATCTTTTTCTGCTTCTTGTGGAAGGTCTTGGACGTTTGTTGAAAATAAATGTGGAGCTTGGCATCATTCAGGGTTGGCGATGGGGCAGAGATTTTCCCCCACAATCTCACTTACAGTTTGTTGATGATACTGCCTTGGTGGGGTTGGCCACTATTCGGGAAGCCACCAATTTGAGGCAAGTGCTGGATGTTTATCTAGTTGCTTCAGGGCAATTGATTAATGAGGAGAAATCATCCATCTTCTTCTTCAATACACCAACCTCCATTCAGAGAAGAATTGCTAATATCTTGAGGTTTCAAATAGGGGTTCTCCCTTTGACATATCTGGGTATACCAATTTCTATTCTCCAACTCCCCAAGGGTTCTTGGCAGAATATTATTGATAAGCTTCGCGCAAAATTTAATCATTAGACCCATAGATGGTTGTCTTTTGCTGGGCGGGTTCAACTTCTCAAGTCGGTGGTGCAGGCTCTCCCTACCTACTGATGTATGCTTTAGGTGGCTCTGATGGGTTTTCTTAGGGAGTTGGACTCCCTTGAAAGGCAGTTCTTATGGGCTGGAAGTTTGTCGTCTTCAAAGTGGAGCCTGGTTAGGTGGGATGTTGTGTGTAGCCCAACACAATTTGGTGGCCTTGGTCTTCGCCAATCTGCATTGTCCAGAGTGGCTGTGGTTGCTAAGCTATTTTGGAGATGGTGTGTGGAGTAGGATTAGCTGTGGGCCAAAATTTTATCTCATAAGTATTTCCCGGGGATTCCTCGGCATGATCTCCCTCGTTACCCTCTTGAGGGGAAAGGTTCGGTGATTTGGAATACTCTTTAGAAGGGTGTGAAGCTCATCAAGGATGGTTTATTCTGGATTTGCAGAAGGGGCACTGATGCTCTTTTCTGGTCAAATTCTTGGGATGGATTCCCTCCACTGACTTCTCAGTTCCCCAACCTGCTTCCTTTGTGCCAGAGATTTCTCTTGGTTGGCTGGTCTAGGGTGAGTGACTTCAAGTCTGTTGCTTCTTTTGGTTAGTTGGAGGTGGTTCGTTGGAAGGATCCTGCGGAGTGGCCGGATTTGGGACTTGTAGAAGAATGTGCTGAGCTTTACAAGATTCTTTGTAGTAGGAGCTATAGTTCTCTTCTGGAAGATGATATTCTTGCTTGGACCCATAATCCTAAGGGAGTTTATTTTGTTGCTTCTGGTTATCAGGTGCTATTGGCTCAGAAGCTGACTGGGGCAGAGCTTCATTGGTGGAAAAGAGTGTGTAATAAGCTCTCGTGGCCAAAATGCAACTACTTTGTTTGGACTATGACGTGGAATAGGTGCTTGACCTGGGATAACATTCGTAAATGGGGATTCTAGGGACCTTCGACTTGTGTCTTGTGTGGGTGCGTGGAAGAGGATTCTTCACATTTGTTCTTTCGTTGCCCCTTTGTTGTGCAACTTTGGCATTGGTGGTGGGAGGTGTGGAAGCTTCCTTGTATTCATGCTTGCTCTTTGGTTGAATTATGGGATAGTATGGGAAGACCTCCCTCTATGGCTTCCTTTTTGTAGGATATTTGGTACGTGGGCCCTACCTTTCTGCTTTGGCAGATTTGGCTGGAGCGAAACCGCCGATTTTTTGTGATCAGAAGTTGGTGGGTCGGCAAGTGTGGTTGCGTATGTTAGGAATGGTGCAGGAGTCAGTTTTGGCTAAGTGCGATGTGGTTTTCCCCTTAGAGAGAGGTGATACTGAGTTGGTGGACATACTGGGTCTTCAGGAAATTCATTCCTCTTTTGTTAGTTCCAGGAACTGCAGGCCTTGGAAAAAGAGAGTTCAACGGGTTTGAAGGTGGTTACCTCCTCCAAATGAATTTTTAAAGATCAATACAGATGGATCTTCTAGGGGAAATCTAGGGCCTGCTGGGATTGGTGGGGTTGGCATAGACTCAGCTAGGTTGGTGATTTTTTTGTTCTCTATTCATGAGGGGGTGAAGACTATTAACTTCATGGAGGGTATGGCGATTCTTTATGCTATTGAGAGGTCCTTGCTTTGGGATGGTAGAAGGTTATATGTGAGGCTAATTCATAGATCTTGATTAATCTATTGAATGAGCAGAAGATATTTGATATAAATTGGTAGTTGGCTTCAGTGGTTCAACAGATTCTTCAGGTTAGTTCTTGGATGGAGGAAGCATCCTTTGTTCACATCCCAAGGGAGTGGAATTGTGTTGTCGACTGCTTGGCTAAATGGGCCTTTGAGCATGATAGTGGCTAGAAGGTTGAGGATTGGGATCAGGTTAACCCTGAGTTGCGTCCAGATTTGGACCGATTCTTTGAGGAGGATAGGAGGATACATGGGGATAGTTGATTTTGTTTTTGTTGTGGGGTTGTTTCCTTGTTTCCTGGGGCTAGCTCCCTTGGTTTTTATTGTAATTCTCTTTTCTGATTTCCAATAAAGTTTTTACCCCTTTGTTTTTACAAAAAAAAAAAACTTGTTTGCAAGCAGACCTAGAATCCTTTAGCAATGCCTTACATGATCAAACTTTGAAATTTCATAAACCCTACCCAAGACACCTACACCATTGGGTGCCTTTGTTCTGCTATTTTTGGCTTAAATTTCTATGGTAGATCTTTCTCGGTGTCCTCTATCCAAATTCGATGTTTGTTTTTCGATTTTGTTTACATAACTATCTAATTATGATCATTTGATACATAATACAAGTAGCAATATGTTTCCTTTTCAAAGATGTGGTTTTCATATGGTAATGCATGGCTTGTATAACTACAATCTCCCTAATTATTGGTACAATCTAAGGAAATGAAATGAAGTCATTGACAAGCATGTTAGTCATTCTCCCAATATCTCCCCTAATTGTGAGAGTATCTTGGCACAAGAGAATGAAATCAACACATTTCTTAATATCACTCTACCTAATCTTCATTCAGCTCTCAACATCTCTCCCACTTATGAGATTTTTTTGGTGCAAGAGGGTGCAATCATGGACAATCATGACAATTATAGTTGTTCTTCTCCCCATACCTCTCCTACTTGTGAATAAGGTATCTTGGTGTTAGAGGATCCAATCATTGAGCGTCATGAGAATCTTGTTTCTCTCCCAATACCTCTCCTACTTGGGAAGATATTGTGGCACAAGAGGATGAAATAATTAATAAATGTCTTTCAAAAGATAGTAATATGGATTGCATAGATCAATATGCTAAGGTGACATTAGGTCCCCCCTCGATAGAAGGTCATCAATAAGAAGTTAAGTTTGTTGAGGTTATGAACACACAATTGGTTATTAGATCTCCTTTGATTATTGGACCTCCTAAAAGTCCTCTAATTATTGGACCTTCTATGTCACCTCTTATTATAGGACCTCCTAAACCTCATGGCCATATCCTAAACATTGCAAAACAACTTACTAGTAATCATGTGTCACATCAACCAAGCTATCATACTATAGCTCACACATATAACACTAGAAACAATAAGAAACCAAAACAAACTCCAACATCCATCCAATTACCTCAACCATATCTCTCACCTACATCTAAAATTCCGCAACATAGTGGTAAAAAATTTGATCTTGTTGAGCAACTTCGTAACACTCCTACTAAGATATCCTTGTGGGATTTGATTCAAACATCACTTGTTTACCATGGAATACTTTAGAATTCTTTGAAAAACATTTTTGTCCCTCCTAGTGTGCAACCAAACAATGTAGCAGCCTTGATTGAGGGTATGAATTCGAGTAATGTGGATATTGTCTTTCATCAAAATGAATTACCCCCTTTGGAAACACAAAAAAAAAAAACCTTGATGATATTGGATAACATTAAAAAGATTGGGATTAGGTGTACCCTTATTGATAATGGTTCAAGTATAAATGTTTGTAGTGTTAACCTTTTGGATAGAATTGGAGCGAACAAGACTAAAATTCAACCAATTGATTTGTCTATCTATGGTTTTGATAATGTGGGAAGACAACCACTTGGTATAATAACATTACTTGTAAAAGCTAGTAAGGTTGTGTTGCAAAATCCCATCCATGTCATGCCCCATGATCTTTCATATAATCTTCTTGTGCTTTCAATGCTTCATCATTTAATAAAATACATATACAACAATAAGGTTTACATGATAAAAGTTGATCCTAAGTTTGAAAATTATTTACAAACTAAAACAAGAATGATGAATCCTCTTAGCACATTGAAACCAACTACAAAAGCGAAACCTTTACAAATCAATGATGATCCTAATTATCTTTCATTAGTGATAAATTTATTGGATGATGATTTGGGATCATTATATTTCACACCTACATTCATGGGGGAATACAAGATTACACAATCAAAATTGAGAAAAGAAAAAGAAGTTGCAGTGATACCAACACAATCTCTCACTGAATCATCAAAAGCATTTGAATCTACAACTTCTAGCAATGAGGAAAATAAAAATTACAAATCCACTTATGATGAAACTAATTTTGAGAAACCACCTTCTTCGAAAGAAATGGAATCCATTTATGGAAGAGGTTATGAACTTTTAAAACAACTTGGCTATAATGGAAAAGGATGTAGTGTAAAATAACAAGGTATTCGTGTCCACATAGAGCCCAACACGCAAGAAACAACAAGAGGTCTTAGTTATTGTCCTTCATAAATAACAAAAACATCAAAAAGACCTTCACTTAATCGTGACAAATAATATTAGTTGTTGCTCCTTGCTATGTGGTAGTTGTATCATAACATACTCACCACCATCCATGGGGGTATAAACCTGGCTTTATGCAATCATCTTTAATTTTGCAAGGAGCAACATATCATCATCCATTTTAGCTCACCTTTGTCTCTACACTTGAGGGGCAAGGGGTTAGGTAGCCTTGTGTTAGGTCCATTCCTTCTTGGGATCCCTTTACATCTCCTTAAAACATTAGTGTAGCAAGTACACTAACATTTTAAGGGGGGGGCATATAGTCCCCTACAAATTGTTTGTATAAGTAATTATCCCTTTTTAGTGATGATAACATACATCTCCTAGGCAGTGTGACCTTTTCAATCAAATTTTGGCCTTCTCAATTTATGTTAGTGTCTCTTTAGTGGTGATATTGGGCTTGATATCTCCTAAGAGTGTAGCCTTTCTTGGTATATGATGTTCCCCTTGGTGGTAATGCTATGGCTAGTATTCCCTAATGTGTGAGTCTTCTATTCCACAACTTGTCCTCTCTTGGTGGTGATGTCATGTGTGATATTCCCTAAGGTGTGACCTTTCATGTATTAAACAAAATCCCCTTTGTTGTTTTTATGAAGGCTAACCCTTGTTGTATGTCTCCAAGTAATTCAAGCATTCAAGCAAGAAAGATCCAAGAACTTGAAGTGATGTGCATGACTTCAGTCTTTCAAGGGAGCCATTGAAGGGTGGTGAGTTGCAGCAATTTGTTGATTCATCATTCCTTCCTACCATTTATCTAATTTATCATTGACATTGCCATTGTGGAAGTAGAAACACTAACACAGGGTTTGACCAAGGCAAGCCCCTAAATGGCACAACATTTCTTCTCTTTGTGAATGTGTAGATTTCAGCCAAAATTTTCATTGTTTCATTTGAATCCTTACATCTTGTCAACTCACATAAACTCACCTAAAAACTTATTTGACAAATTTGCAAGGAAAATGAAGGTCTTAGATCTTTCATCAGAGGACTACAAAAATAGAGCAGAGGAGGCATATAAGGACCCATACACCCCTAGGAAACTCTGTCCCTATATTCATACCAACAAAAAAGTTTCAAAATAGGTACAAAATCCCCTACCCTTCCTGAATCTATCTGCAATTCTCTATTTTAGTTTGTTAATTGTCAGGATATTGTATTTTTCATATTAGGGCACATAGTCTAATTAGTTTAATCATAGAAAATCAATTCCAATCCATTTTAAGACTCAATAAGATGCATATCCAAGTTTGATTGGCTCACCTTCATGGTTGATATTCAATTTATACACCTTTTTGATCTCCATCTTAGTGAAACAATAGAAACATACACCCCCGCAACACACACAAATTTCAATCCTAGGTTTACACATTAGATCTAGGGTTCCATTTTTCTTTGTTTCAACAATCAATGGTGGAAAAGTGTGTAGCTTTAATGAAATTATTATCCCACATAGATTGGTACATGTGGATGATCTTACAAGGATAGGTTGTATGCATTTTCACACTTGTTTGGGCCTGCCTCAAGCTTTATTTATCCCTATTTGTCTTAATTGGTCCTATTTTGCATCCACAAGCCTAATGAATTACATCTTTTTATGGCTAATCCCGAAAAACATCAAAGGGGAAATGATAATTTAATGATTTTGGCTGTGTCCTTGATTTTTGGGTTGGTACTAAGACGCCACCTAAGGCATCTTTGTCCTCTAAAGGTCTTGGTACCTTGATTTCAAGTGCACCTTAAATGGGCTCCTTTTTGGAGTTTGTGCCCCGAGTTTCATGCCTCGGGACTAAGACGCCACCTAGGGTGTTTTAGTCCCCCTTGAGGTATTTTTGAGATTTAATTTCAAATCTTGGCGAGATTTAGTCTCCTTTAATTAATGATTTCATATGTCGGCTTGTTGTAGTGTAATTTCAGGATATTAAGCATAGATAAGTATAAATACAAAGTTCCTTCATTCATTTTCATATCAAGACTTTTGTGAGAGCATTCATCATAGCATAATTGAGTCCACAAGAGCATTCAATAGAAATACATCAAGCATTTAGAGCCATCATCAAGATTCAAGCTTCATATCAAGGATTTTCTTGCATCATGTGTGTTTTTGAGCTAACATTTGTGATGTAGGGTTTTGAATCAAGCAAGCAATTCAAGTCGAGATCTATCAAGAACTACTTCAATTCAAGATCTACATTCAAGCTATCCATTTCACACAAGTTTGCAGATTTCATTACAAGGGTTTGGTGAGTTGTAACATTTCATGTTGTTCATTCATCATTTCCCTTCATTATTCTATTTCATTTCAAGGTTTAATTACCAACAAGGGGTTTTACCAAGGAAAACCCCCATTTACTAACAATCAACAAGGTTTTCCTCTCTTGCATGTTTTTGTTTGCAGATTTAGGTTGAAGACTTGAAGATCATTTGAAGTGCAAATTTGTAAAGTTGTAAAGTTGCATTGCAAAGTTGTCATCTTCATGGAAACTCACCTACAAGTCAAACCCGAAATTTTTAGAACTTGAGATCAGAGAAGAAGAAAGTGTAGACATTGAGCCTCAGGATCACTGCCAGAGATTTCAAAAATTCAAGATGGGACTAAGTCGGCAGCAAGGGCGTCTTAGTCCTCCCAAGGGAATTTTGCAGAGATTCTTTTAGATCCTGTTCCGGCATCTGAAGATTTCACATCTACCCCCAAAAACAACAGTGAGACTAAGTCAACAGTAAGGGCATCTTAGTTCTCCCTAGCATATTTTGATAGCATTTTTGCATTTCTAGAATCCTCATCACATTTCCAGACTTCGCAGGTACACATACCCTAACTTTATGTTGCTTAATTTCATCATTTTTGTTCATTATTTGGCTTGCATTACTAGGTTTTGTGAGTTGAATGTTAAAGTGTCTTTTCCAAGCTTTTGCTTGGTGGTGAACCCTTCAAAGCCTAAGAGAACCCCTCCTAGGTCTTCCTTGTTGAGAACTGACTCACCCTTTGGGTTGATAGTCAATCTAATTTGGGATCCTAAGCATATTTGAGTGACAATTGGATAATAAGTGGTGCAACAACATCACTCATTTTTCTTATTGTTCATTTTGGTGAACCTAACATTTTAGAACATACATTCATTTTTCTGATTTGGAGTTCACTAAAGTCCTAGATCTAGGTTGCATTCATTCTTGCATTGCATCTTGCATCAGTGAAAGTGCTTCTAGGGTTTCTCATATTTGCATTAGTGAAAGTGCATATAGGTTGCATTTTTTCTTTCTTGCCTCATCTTATCTCATTGGAAAACTGAAAAGTGCATTGTCAATCAATTGCATTTAGAAACATTACTATATTCAAAATTGAAAAATTTGCATTCAACTTTGCATTCAATTACTTGTCATTATTCACTTTTTCTTACATTCAATTTCATCAGTAGGACCAAGATGCCATTGTTGGCATCTTAGTCCCTAAGGTTGTAGTTTTTAGGGTTAAAAAGTGAATTTCTATGCTTCTGTTTGATGTAGTTACGTTGTTGTTTCAGTCTTTCAATTTACTATTTCATGCATTTTTAGAGTTCATGTCTACAATTGATTGATAAAGATAGATTATGGCACTTTCATTTTATTAGACGTAGACTTCATTTTACACTCATTACAAAAAAAAAAAAAAACTAAAATCATCAAAATAAACAAACAAAAAAAGGTTAACCTTAGCATATCATTTATACCCTTTAGTAGAGATGACTTTGACATGTTAGATGAAGTCCTCGATGACTTCATCTCACCTAGGTCATCCACTAAAGCTTTGACACAAGAGGATGCAAGCATCGACAATCATGATAATCATAATTGTTCTCCTGATATCTCTCCCATTGGTGACAAAGGTATCTTGGTGAAAGAAAATACAATCATTGAAGATCATGAAAGTCTTGTTTCTCTTCCTCCCCCTTGGAAAGATGTTATGATACACAAAGTTGAAATCATAGCCACTACTTTACCTAGTCTCCATTCATCTCCCAACACTTCCCCTACTTGTGAAAATGCTTTAGTGAATAAGGATACAATCGTGAATGATCATGACAAACACATTTGTATGAAGGATATGTTGATGTTAAGGGATCCAATAATTGAGAACTATGACAAAACTACCTCTCCTACTTGGGAAGAAATTATAAGATAGGGGGATATAATTATAGATAATCTTGACAATCAAACCTTTCCTTCTCCTACTATCTCTTCTAGACATGAAGAAGATAGTTTAGTGTTAGAAGATATCCTTATTGAGACTCATGAGAATCTTATCCCTCCCTTTCCTGATGCCCCTACCATTTGGGAATACATATTTGAACAAAAAATTCCAATCATTGGTAAACATGAAACCCATAGTTATCCTTCTCTTGATGCCTCTCCTATGTGCGATGAAGCTACTTTACAAAATCTAACCATGAAATGTGATGAACCTGTTACCCAATTTTCACCTACGAGCTCGATCAGGCAGGATAAATTATGTTTCAGGTGTTCTTGTAGGCCAAATGGGACATTTTCATCAAGGATTAAATCATACATCTGATGCTAAGTCACAAGGAACTCAGTTGGAAAGCCTGCCTTAGTCAAGATTGGCATGAAAATCCTCTAAGGAGAGAGTCGCCAAGACCTTCCAGATGTCTCGCCGACTAGAAGGGGTTCTTTTCATTTTTGAAATGTCTCAGTCAGCCAGAAATTTTAAATCGCCGTGGGTTTTTAGAAGTCTCCCCGACATGCTGAAGTCTTGCTGACATGGAGTGGTGGTCCCAGATAGAAGTCTCGCCAAAAGATTTAAGTTCGGAAAAATGTCTGGCCGACTAAGCGGGGTCTCACTGAAAGAATGGAACTCTCGGCGTAAGGTTGAGCTTAGGGAGATGTCTTCCCGAAAGGATAAGGTCTCGGCAAAAGTTGTGCCTTTGCTATGATGCCTCCCTGACTTGTAAAAGTCTCCCCAACAATGAGACGAGTTCGTCGAAGGATATTTCCTTCGGAAAAAGGTCTTCCCAATAGCGATTATCTGGGCGATGAAATATGGATATCGGTATAACTCCTACGGCTCGATATGAAGTCTTGCCGACCATCGTATGTCTTGCCGAATTCTACTGCGAGGTCTAATCGCATCAAGGAGACACGATTAGTGTCTCACCGATATGAGATTTTGTCCGGGAACTTTTGATCGCCTGAGGAAGCTTGTGTGGCATCTTTTCAACCAATCAGAGGGAATTGTGGGCAGTTTGACTGTCGCGACTATCCTTGCGAGGAGGATCAACTGAATGAAACCAACATGAATTTGCTCTGTGATCAAGGGTGATGAATCGGTTCGAAGGAAATAGTGTTGTCTCTATGGAGGCCGACTAGAGGGAGTATCTGATGCTGCTTCTAGAGGGGGATCAACTTGAGGAAATATCTAGAGTGAGATCAAGCAGAAAATAAGAAGAGGCCATGAGTCTCCATAACAGTTGGGATCTCTGCTGGCAGAAGAGGGGGATCGACATTAATGATAATGCTTTAGAGCATTCAAAGCAGCTCGGAAAGGAGGTTCAAAGGTGGACACAGAGGCCAGAAGTAAATGCAAGTATTCCATAAGATCTAAAAGCTTCTCCTAGGAGCGACTCTTCACCGACATGGACACGGGGATGCAATCGAATGCATAATTAACTTCATTTGAAAAGATCTAAGGGGAGATTTTTTTCGAGGACTGATATTTTTGTAAGCCCTAGGGCCTTAGGGGCCGACATCTTTTTGTATATAGGGTAGTTTTGCCTCTTTGTAAAGGAGTTCGGATTATGTATTCTCAAGAGTTAGTGATTTTTAACAATCCTTTCTTAGCTGATGTATGCTTTGTAACTCACTTCGATTTTGGAATATAAGACACAAAGTTTACCTTGGAAACCAGTGTTAGTGTTCAAACTACTCTCATTTATTTATTTTTAGATTATGCAAGTTTTCAACTATGCTTTTCTAAGTCTGCATTCATACCTTAAAGTTGTGAAATTCATCTTTCCTTCTTAAAATATGTATGTAGATCAAGCCTTTTTAAGAATGATGCATAAGTTGAAAGAGGTTATGTTTAGTAAATGAAATAGCTACCATTAGTTTTCCAGTGTATGTTCATCTTGTTCTCATTTCATGATTTCTTATCAGTTCGATGTATCACCATAGTATTTAGTTTTATTTTATGCATTCCTTCTCCCTTTTCCTTTACAGAATCAGTAGTTTAGGTGATACCAAAGGAAGCCAGACTTCTCCAGAGGTTGACCTCTGTTTACAAAAAACCACAGCTTTTGAGGTCTTCCCATGTTACACTGAGGTGTTGAACATCAGGTTCAACAAGGGTGCAAATTTTAGGTGATAATAGTTTTTGGCATGCCCGGTGGGACTCGAACCCACAATCGCCTAATTAGAAGTCAAAAGTAAACTCCTAAGTCTTGCTATTTGATATGCTGACAGTGAGCTAATAGCCTTTTAGAGGTCATTTTTAAGCATATCTGGTGACTCTGAGTTTGGGAAGTAGCATAAAAGCCAGTGCATTAATAAGAAATTCAACATACTAAGAGATTTGGTGTTTACCTCAGTATCATTCAGCCTTTGGAGGCAGTTCGAACAACACATGGTGACTCTGAGCTCAAATCTTCTGGTTTCACAGGCACAAGTGTTGGTATGTCTCAAAAGAATATGTTATTTCTCAGTTTCCAGCTCTTTCAATAAAAAGATGTCCAATATTCATGAAAATGCTTACTATTACCCTCCGCATCATGAGTATGTTGCTCCTACACCTTATCAGTCACATTCAACCAACCCTAATGCTAGTTTCAGCCTAATTTCCCTTGCAACAACAACTAATCAACACTTTCATCATGTCTCCCACCCTCCCACTCTGGTTCAGCCTTTGTTTCAATCCATATTTGATCAAAATCAACCCCAAGAGGAGGTTTCTAATGTTAATCAGTATGATTATTTATATAATTAGCCTCAAAAACTTCCATACCAAAACATATTGGACCTACTCCAACAGATTGACCATACGTTGTGGGATCTAAGTCAAGGTCTTCATAATATGATGATTAATGATATTAGTAAGGTGCTTGCATGCCTATCTAGGATGTTGGTTGATATCAAGGACCAGAAAGGTATCATTATACAACAACAGGAAATGGCTGAACAAGTCTACTTTTATGATCAAGAAAGAGTGGCAGAAAGAGTCCAGTTTGAGGGAGACCTTAAACAGGAAATAGCTACTAAAGAAGGACAAATGAAGTTGTTGTCTACTCAGGTGCAAAATACTCAAGCTTACTCAGATTATCAGCACCAACTAATGGAGGAGTTTCAAAAGAGGCAGCTTGAGGGGAGTTTCAAAGAGCAAAGTGTTGCAGCTAAAGAGGGGCAGGCCCTTGATCAAAATAACTCAAGCTCATTCACCACGGAGGAGATTAGAATTCCAAATCTGTTACATCTAGCTATGGAGGAATATAGAAAGCAATAGCAGCAAATGATTGAACAACAAGAAAGCATTGGTGAGTCGCTAATTGGTGGCAACCAACAAGACAATGTAGGCTTAATTCAGGAGGAAAAGCCTAAAATTGAACCTGATTCTATCCTCTAGGGTGAGAGTTTTGATGTTTTTGAGCGTGTTCTGGGTGAGGAAGCCAATGTTGAGCTTTTTGAAGAGTTGTGCACATGTATTATTGAACAATTTTGTTCAACATTGGATGGCCAAGAATCAGAAGAGGTTGAGGGTTATGATGATCTTGAGCAACAACTTGTAGAAATGTTGAAAATACAGGAGGAGCCTCATGAACCTATCTTACAAGATTATATCTGGTTAGATGAGCTTCCATTCTTTTGTGTAGAAGATGAGCATACTGAGAAGGTTTATATCTCTTCACTAGGTTAGCCACAAGGATTACACTTTTCCAGCTAGCAAAGTGATGAAGAGGCCGCCCACGAGCAAGAGATCAGTAAGGAGGGTTCAAGCTTTACCCTTAACAAAGGTTTTCCAATCAGATGCCTAGCTTAGATGAAGTCCAATACAACACCAAGGACCAATCATGCACCTATACATGAAGACACAATAGAAGATGGTATCCAAAATGCACTGGAAGTTAAAAAAGAGTATGCTCAATTCACTTATCTTCCCTTGAATAACCTTACATATGATCTATTTAAGGATTTAAGGAGGAGGGTGGTGAGTCTCTATATTTTTTTCATAAATTGCTGCAACAATTTATTAAATATTTCTCAGAACATTGTCCTCTTGTAACTGCCATCATGCATGATAATTATTGCATATTGAGAAGAAAGGGCAGTTATTTCAGTCATCCAATGAATGGTTTTGTTTGACAAGTTTCTTACCAGTTAGTGTAGGGTAGGTTTAGCTGTAATTTTTCAATTCACTAAGTGTTGTCCCAGCATGGTAAATAGTTTCACTTTTGTAGTTTCATGTTTTCATAATTATCTAAGTGATCTGTTTCTTGAGTTACAAATGCGTTATAGCCATGTGCAAGGCTGCTCCAAGTCCTTTCCTCAGTTTTCCCAATGACTCCATGCCCAATGGACAAGTTTTGGCTACTGGTTTTTATGTTTAGCAGGCAAACATCCAGCTGAGGTTGCCAGAAATGTTACCCAATTTTCACCTACGGGCTTGATCAGGCAGAATAAATTATGTTTTAGGTGTTCTTGTAGGCCAAATGGGACATTTGCATCAAGGATTAAATCATACATCTGATGCTAAGTCACAAGGAACTCAGTTGGAAAGCCTACCTCAGTCAAGATCGGCATGAAAATCCTCTAAGGAGAGAGTTGCCAAGACCTTCCAGATGCCTCGCTGACTAGAAGGGGTTCTTCTCATTTTTGAAATGTCTTGGTCGGCCAAACATTTTAAATCGCCGTGGGTTTTTAGAAGCTCCCCGACATGTTGAAGTCTTGCCGACATGGAGTGGTGGTCCCAAATAGAAGTATCACCGAAAGATTTAAGTTTGGAAAAGGTCTGGCCGACTAAGCGGGGTCTCATCGAAAGAATGGAACTCTCAGCGTAAGGTTGAGCTTGGGGAGATGTCTTCTCGAAAGGATAAGGTCTCGGTGAGAGTTGTGCCTTCACTATGATGTCTCCCTAACATGTAAAAGTCTCCCCGACAATGAGATGAGTTCGCCGAAGGATATTGCCTTCGGCAAAAGGTCTTCCCGATAGCGATTGTCTGGGCGATGAAATATGGATATCGGTATAACTCCTACAGCTCGATAAGAAGTCCTGCCGACCATCGTATGTCTTGCCGAATGCTGCTGCGAGGTCTAATCGGATTGGGGAGACACGATTAGTGTCTCATCAATATGCGATTTTGTCTGGGAACTTTTGACCACCTGAGGAAGCTTGCGTGGCATCTTTTCAACCAATCAGAGGGAACCATGGGTAGTTTGACTATCGCGACTATCCTTGTGAGGAGGATCAACTGAATGAAACCAACATGGATCTGCTTTGTGATCAAGGGTGATGAATCAGTTCGAAGGAATTAGTGTTGTCTCTATGGAGGCTGACTACAAGGAGTATTTGATGCTGCTTCTAGAGGGGGATCAGCTTGAGGAAAGATCTGGAGCCAGATCAGGCAAAAAATAAGAAGAGGCCACGAGTCTCCGTAACAGCTGGGATCTCTGCTGGCAGAAGAGGGGGATCAACATTAATGATAATGCTTTAGAGAATTCAAAGTAGCTTGGCAAGGAGGTTTGAAGGTGGACACAAAGGCCAGAAGTAAATGCAAGTATTCCATAAGATCTAAAAGCTTCTCCTGGGAGCAACTCTTCACTGACATGGACACGGGGATGCAATCGAATGCAGAATTAACTTCATTTGAAAAGATCTAAGGGGAGATTTTTTCTGAGGACTGGTATTTTTGTAAGCCCTAGGGCCCTAGGGGCCGACATCTTTTTGTATATAGGGCAATTTTTCCTCTTTGTAAAGGAGTTCAGATTATGCATTCTCAAGAGTTAGTGATTTTTAACAATCCTTTCTCAGTTGATGTATGCTTTGTAACTCACTTTGATTTTGGAATATAAAACATAGAGTTTACCTTGGAAACCAGTGTTAGTGTTCAGACTACTCTCATTTCTGTATTTTTAGATTATGCAAGTTTTCAACTGTGCTTTTCTAAGTCTGCATTCATACCTTAAAGTTGTGAAATTCATATTTCCTTCTTAAAATATGTATGTAGATCAAGCCTTTTTAAGAATGATGCATAGTTCAAAGAGGTTATGTTGAGTAAATGAAATAGCTACCATTAGTTTTCCAGTGTATGTTCATCTTGTTTTCATTTCATGATTTCTTATCAATTCGGTGTATCACCATAGTATTTAGTTTTATTTTATGCATTCCTTCTCCCTTTTCCTTTACAGAATCAGTAGTTTAGGTGATACCAAAGGAAGCCGGCCTTCTCCAGAGGTTGAACTCTGTTTACAAAAAACCACAGCTTTTGAGGTCTTCCCATGTTACACTGAGGTGTTGAACATCAGGTTCAACAAGGGTGCAAATTTTAGGTGATAACAAAACCTATTGTTTGTCACTTTCTTAAAAGCTCTCTTACTAGGGTAGATATTATGGCACAAGAGAATGAGACCCTAGAAAACAAGAATGAAATCATGAACAATCATGAAGATCACACTTGTTCTTCTCCTAGTATCTCTATTATTGCTAAAAAAGATACTTTGATGTTAGAATATACAATCGATGAAAATCGTGAGAATCTTATGTGTCTCTCTTCCCCTTGGGAAAACATTATGGAACCAAACAATAACATCATTGATAAACAAGAAAACCCAACCATTGATGAGTCCCCTACTTGTGATAGAGTTATTTCAGAAGAACCAAACATTGAATGTCAAAACATCTAGTTTTTAGTTTTCCTAAAAACTCTCCTGCTAGGGAGAATATCATGGTGCAAGAAAATGACAACATTGACACACTTGTTTCAAACAACAGTAATATATTTTCCTTAGATGAAGATGATGAAGTGAACTTAGATTCCACTTCACTAGGATATCATGAAAGTAAGGACAATCCCTTTGACATTATGCACATTAGATATCCCTTGACACCAACCACCCATGTCAAACTCATACAAAATAAAGAAAGAGAAAATAAAATGGAACAAGCCACAAATTTATTGGAAGAGGCTTCAAAAGCCTTTGATTTCATTTATACATCCATGGGGGAATACATGATCATAACAAAAGAATCTAAAAAGGGAAGAGAAAAAGAGGTAATGTCAAAAACATTCACTTCAACCACTTTAGAAGAAATGATAACACACATGACAAAATCTAAATATGAACAACCACCCAATCTGAAAAGAGTGAAAACGCTCTATGGAAGAGGTTATGTGATTTCAAAACAACTTGGGTATAATGAAAAATGATGTGGTGTTAGAGAACAAGGTATCCATATCCCCATAGAGCCTAACACACAAGAAATGAATAAAGGTCTTGGTTATTATCCCTTGAAAGAAATAAGCAAGCCTTCATTCAATGTCAACACTATTTCACAAGATTCTTCCCAGACAACTTTAACTTTGATGCATCCAAAACTGATAGATATCTCATTAAACATGTATCAAGTTGAAACTTTGTTTACTCACCATAATAAATAACCTTAGTTGCTACTCCTTTCCATGTAATAGTTGTAGGATCATAGTATACTCACTATTGCATTGCAAATAATCTCCCTTATGCAAGGAGTGACATATCATCATCCATTTTGGACTCACCCTTGTCTCGCACTAAGTGGGGGCAAGGGATTAGGTAGCCTTGTCCTCGTATGTCACTCATCATTGTCTCTTTTGGCTAGTTGGCCACCTTTCATGTACATATAAGAGAAAGCTTGGGATGTGGATGACATGCCTTAATTTGGCTCACATGTGACGTACCGAGTTATACATTTTGGGGGAAACCCCTTCCCTTCTTATGACGTAGCTTATTGGAAACATATGACTTGGCATAGGGCTTTCCAAATAAGCTCTCATGTCCTCTTTATTGTTATCATTTATCATTTGCTAATTTAAAGTAACTGCTCACAACATGGTGTTTAGCAATTTCTTTTAAGTGGGGGCATACATTGCCATTATTTTGGCATGATTTCATTTGCATTTATTTATTTCATGTTCTTTGATGTGATTTTCTTACTTCATGCGATGCATTTTTCTCTTTGTGGTGACATTGGGAATAATGTCCTTCAAGAGCTTGATCTATCTCATCATATTATATTCCTCTTAGTGGTGATGCAACGCACTACATTCCCTAAGTTGTGAATCTTTTGATGGGTCCTCTCTTGGAGACATTAGGAACGATGTCCCCTAAGATTAAGAACTCACATGAACTAAGAAAAATCCCTTCAAACATCCCTCTTTCTTGTTGTATTTTCTTTTTGTACCTTATTAAAGTCATGGAGGTATGGCTTTGATATGGTCCCCTAGGGCTCACCTAGTAAACAACTAGCTTCACTAGCCCTTGTGAGTGTGCATTTTTCCTTTTGTCCTTATCATAGTCATGGGTGTATGACTTTGATATGGACCTATTGGGGCTCACCTAGTGATCAACTAGCTTCACTAGCCCTTGTAAGCATGCATTTTTCCTTTTGTCCTTATCATAGTCATGGGGGTATGACTTTGATATGGACCTCTTGGGGCTCACCTAGTGGACAACTAGCTTCACTAGCCCTTGTGATCGTGCACTTTGTTTTCATAGTGGACAACACGTTCCACTTGTAAACCTCTTTTGGAAAAACAACCTAGACCCGGTCCACATCGCTTTGGATGACCAGTCGAAGCTTGATCTGTTGCATTTCTTTTTCTTTTTCTTTTTTCCTTTCTCTATCTTTGATGGTGTATGTTTGTGATTTGGTTATGGCTTCATATATCATCCGCAAATTTGTTCCTTTGTTCCTATGTTAGTTTGTCATAGGATCTTTATCTTGGGGTCTTGGTCACCCTCTTGGTTATTGTCATCCTATCTTACTAGCATTTGTACATTTGAACCCCTCTTGATTGCATGGTTGGTTACTTTAGTGTGAGTTTGAAGCAAGTTCATCCTCTCACTAAAGTGGGGGCTAAATGCAGTGTAGGAAAATGCCTACCCTTGCATTTTCACACTTATTTGATCCTACCTTGCTGTATGTATCCCTATTTATGTCTTAATTGGTCCTATTTTGCATTCACAAGCCTAATGAATTACATCTTTTATGGCTAATCCCGACAAACATTAAAGGGGAAATAATAATTTAATGATTTTGGTTGTGTGTCCCTAATTTTTGGGTCTGGACTAAGATGCCAACTAGGGTGTCTTTGTCCTCCAAAGGCCTTGGGACCTTGATTTCAAGTGCACTTAAATGGGCCCCTTTTTGGAGTCTGTGCCTCAAGTTTCATGCCTCGGGACTAAGATGCCACCTAGGGAATCTTAGTCCCTCTTGAGGTATTCTTAGGATTTAATTTCAAATCTTGGCGGGATTTAGTCTCCTTTAATTAATGATTTCATATGTCGGCTTGTTGTGGTGTAATTTTAGGATATTAAGCATAGATAAGTATAAATACAAGGTTCCTTCATTCATTTTCATATCAATACTTTTGTGAGAGCATTCATCATATCATAATTAAGTCCACAAGAGCATTCAAGAGCAATACATCAAGCATTTGGAGCCATAATCAAGATTCAAGCATCATATAAAGGATATTCTTGTATCATGTATGTTTTTGAGCTAACATTTGTGATGTAGGGTTTTGATTCAAGCAAGCAATTCAAGTTGAGATCTATTAAGAACTACTTCAATTCAAGATTTGCATTCAAGCTATCCATTTCACACAAGTTTGCAGATTTCATTACAAGGGTTTGGTGAGTTGTAACATTGCATGTTGTTCATTCATCATTTCCCTTCATTATTCTATTTCATTTCAAGGTTTAATTACCAACAAGGGGTTTTACCAAGGAAAACCCCCATTTACTAACAATCAACAAGTTTTTCCTCTCTTGCATGTTTGTGTTTGTAGATTTAGGTTGAAGACTTGAAGATCATTTGAAGTGCAAATTTGTAAAGTTGTAAAGTTGCATTGCAAAGTTGTCATCTTCATGGAAGCTCACCTACAACTCAAATCCGAAAGTTTTAGAACCTAAGATCAGAGAAGAAGAAAGTGCAAGAAATGAGCCTTGGGATAACTATCAGAGATTTTAGAAATTCAAGATGGGACTAAGTCGGCAACAAGGGTGTCTTAGTCCTCCCAAGGGAATTTTGCAGAGATTCTTTCAGATCATGTTTTGACATCCAAAGATTTCGCATCTACCTCAAAAAATAGCAGTGGGACTAAGTCAACAGTAAGGGTGTCTTAGTCCTCCCTAGCATATTTTGACAACATTTTTGCATTTCCAGAATCCTCATCACATTTCCAGACTTCCCAGGTACGCATACCCTAACTTGCTATTGCTTAATTTCACCATTTTTGTTCATTATTTGGCTTGCATTACTAGATTTTGTGAGTTGAATGTTAAAGTGTATTTTCCAAGATTTTGCTTGGTGGTGAACCCTTCAAAGCCTAAAAGAACCCATCCTAGGTCTTCCTTGTTGAGAATTAGCTCACCCTTTGGGTTGATAGTCAATCCAATTTGGGATCCTAGGACATATTTGAGTGGCAATTGGAGAATAAGTGGTGCAACAACATCACTCATTTTTCTCATTGTTCACATTGATACCCTCGTTTATAGGTTATTATGACATTTGGCCCTAACACTAGGGTATAAGATTTCAAAAACTATTCTAAATCAAAGATGAAAGACAAAGAGCTCATACACTTAGCACATAAAAATAGAGTACATAGGTTTACCATCAAGATTCATTCATGAGTTTTACATTACTTAAGGGAGAAAATATTTTCTAGGCACAAAGTAGGGATAAATTGACCTATGCATTCTACAAAAAATCTTAAATCTATTGAAAGAAATAGCTCTTTATTGAGTAATATTGTATCCAATATCAAATACATAATAAATCACAAAGGAAAGTTGTAGGTCACATACCAATTTCTTTGTAGACAAGGCAAAATACTCAATACTTTTCCTTTTTTTCTCACCTTCCTTCCTTATCTTATTTCATTCTCCATGCATTTTGTTTCTCCTTCTCTACTTGTTTTTCCCTCATTTTGATTCCCGCCCTCACCTCATTAACCCCTTCTTTCCATTACTCATTATTCCCATTTTGCATGTGGGGTGCCTCCCTTATGTTAATTCCATGGTACTGGCCATTAATGGCCACTTCATAAGTTGGCACATGATTTGTCCTTGTTAAAATTATACTCTATATTGCTTAGATTGATATATGTATATATACATATATATTAAATATATAAGCATGCTCATGTTTATATATTTATATTTATATGTATATGCAGGTAGAGGGATACACAAATCACATATCTATATATATATTATATATATATATAATTATATATATCAGGTACATTTACTTGTATACATGGATATATATTTATGTATATATATTCACATCTTTACTTTTATTTATAGACATATATGTGCATATAAATACAAAAGGACACCTACCCTTACTGAAGAAATGTTATTATCTACACAATACTCAATGATTACCATGCGATTCCAAATAGATTCTTACCACTAAAAAAAACTTTCATGCAATCGATAATGCAAATGCAAGAAATTAAATCGTATCCAAAAATTTGATAAGGACACAAAAACATGTTTACTTCTTCAAATTGAATTCACGAAAAACAATTATTAGTATATGAGTGTGTGTGTGTGCATTCTAAGATTCTTTTGATGATCACAGATTTCTCCCAAGCTTGCTCCCCATCTCTTGGGTGATATTCTCCCTCTTGTCCTTGGAGGGTAAACTCTATCCTGCATACACCTAGAGAAACTAAGAATATAGTTAGTCTGTTATTAAAATGCATACATTTATATAAACATATTTATATATCAACATAAATCTCTTGAAAACATTAAACATTGTATTCCATTTAACCATTATGAGCATCTAAGACACATTTACATTAGTTCATATTATAAACACTTAAATAGTTCTAATCGGTATTACGCATTTGAATCTGATTACTAACATCGTTTCTTCCTAAATCACTTTTGTTCTAACCATTTAATTAAATAATCTTTAAATTCATCAATTTATACTATTAATCAAATAATTAACTTTAGTAGATTAATTCATCCTCTTCTTACTAATGTTCATCCCATTTAATTAAATAAATGAAACTATTTAATTAAAACCCCTATGTCCTCTCATTTGATTAAATAAATCTAATTATTTAAACAAATGTCATAAATCCCACAACTTGCCCAAGTTATAAATTCTGAATTAATTATCCTTAAGCTACCTCCTAATCTTCATTATCCATTTCTCTAGCTTTTAACTTCACCTTGGTCAAATAAATCCCTGGTTTATTAACCAAGTTGCACATGAAATTCATTTCTTTTAATTACTAATTAGCCTATTTTCCCTCACAAAGGCATATTCTCTAAGAATATTCCCTCAACTACCCATTTATTAACTTTCCCTCCAAAGGCTTTAAAAGCCTCTTACAAATGCCTTTAAAGCCTCTTACAAGAGCATTCAATTCTTCTTACATGCCATCTTGTCTCTTACAATGGCATTTACCTCTCTTACATTCTCCCCAACATTCCCTTACACCCTCAACCATATTCCTTAAATTATCTTACATTTCCTTACATTCTCACCTACATGCCTTAACTCATCCCTTCTCCCAAAATGTGCTCACACATGTATGAGCACATATCCCCATGGATTTCATTAGCCTTGTGACAAGTGTCACAAAACTATTGGTTCCCATTTTAGTCCCATTCTTCAACCCTTCTTTCCTATAAATAGAGGCTTCCTCTATTGAATATGGATCCATCTCATGCATTGTTACTCTACTCATTTTCATCCACAATCACTTGCATTGTTTATCAATTGTAGCTTGAATCTACCATCTTATTGTATCAAAATCACCATTTTTGAAATCAAGATCTTGGAGCTTATCAACTTGGGATTGGGAAAGGGCCACTTTCCACATCAAAGTGACACCAATCCCCCTATGGGATGGAGGTTTGAGCTACTTAGATAGGTTTACATGCTTTCATTTGATTGTCTTTCATGCTTTGTTTCATGTTTTCATCTCTTAGTATGATCAAGAATCTCATAGAGAATGATAGTTTATGCTTGCTAATATGACTAACCTTGTTTGTTTTGTCTATGATTAGCTAGATGCAAATTATCATTCACACATATTATGTTAACTAGATCAAAATGCTAAATCAACATATTTTAATTAATCATAATTCATATTTCCAATCTAGAACTAAAATGAAAATAAAAAATTACATAGTCTAGAGGGTTACAAAAATGGGATGTAACACAAATGACACATCTCAAGATTATTTGAAAGCAGGAGGTAATCATTTTCCCTTAATATAAAACAAGCAATGAAATGATATGGATGGAGGGGTGAATGATAACGACATGAATTGGTGGATTAAGTATACTTATGGATGAGTGGTAGATGGGGAATTGCAATATGACAAAGTTTAGTTCATTACACATAGAACCTATGATAAATTTTTCACCATCATACTTGTCCAAGGCATCACCAGAAGTGGTTTTCAGTAAAGGATAATTTTTATCTTTATTGTTTTCAATTTTTTCATTTTTTTGCTATTGAAATATTCCTTAGATTAACCATGAAAGTGCTTGAGGTGGATGATGTTGATGGGATCATCTAGTGAATCACCTTGGGGGTAGCTTTAAACTAATATGCTTCTAAACCATACTTGGTAATGATGACATATGGTCCTATCCATTTGGGCTCAAATTTGGCCTTATTATCTCAATCTTGTAGATATTTTTGGTTTTCCTTAAGCACAAGTTCAACAACCTCAAACTCACAAGCTATAATTTTTATATTTTAGTTGTGATGAAGAAGATTCTATTATGAATTAGATTGTTAAGGGTGTTGAGGCACCACTCATCAAGGACTTCAAGCTCATGCAAACATGTAACCCAATACAACTCATCATCAATGAGATTGTGTAAGGAAATGTGTAATGACAATATTTCAATCTCAATAGGTAAGATGGATTCAAAGCCAAAGACAAGTGAATATGGATTCATACTAGAGTTGGTGCACATATATTAGGGCTATAGGCCTAAAGGGTGGGGTTATGTTGAGGGTTCCAATAATGACCAACATCATTGATTATCTTCTTGATAATTTCTAAGAGGATTTTATTAGATGCCTTTGCTTGACTATTGTCTTGTAGGTAGTATGGGGTGGACAAGTGGTGTTGGATGTGGAAGTGCTCACAAAGGGTGCAAAGTTTGTTATTTTTAAATGACTTACCATTATCAGTGACAATATCATAAAAGATACCTTAGCAACAAATGATGTAGTGGAAGATGAACATGGAAATTTATTGGAGAATAGTTTATGTAAGAGGAATAACTTCAATACATTTGGTGAAGTACTTGGTAGCAACTTGATAACGAAATTATTGCCATTGGAGGAGGATGGGTGAATCTTACCAATAAGATCAAGACCTCATTAAGAAAAGGGTCAACGAGTAATGACGGGCTTCAAAAACTATGATGTTGCATGAATAAGATCTTCATGTTGTTGACAAACTAAATATTTCTTCACATATTGATGGGCATCTTGTTCCATGATGGGCCAATAGTAACTTGTTCTCAAAATATTTTTATCTAGGATCATACTACTAGTGTGGACACCAAAAATACCATCATGAACATATTTGATTATAAGAGAAGCCTCTTCTAAGTTAAGGCACCTAAATAGAGAACCATTGAAGCTACTTCAGTAGAGGGTGTTAGTAAGGATAGTGAAGCAAAAAGAGTGTTGGATAAATGACTTCTTCCATATGACTAGGGTATATCATCACTTTCTTTATCTTTAATAATCAATTTCTTCATATCTTATCCATTTATTCATAGCTACTTTTATTTTATTTGAAACAATGCTACTTCAAATATTATCTCATAGAAGGGAAAAATATAGACACCTAAATAATGCCACCTTCACCTTTATCATTTTTCATATCCAATCAAGTACACATTATCAATTTATCATCCACGAGCATCAACTAATCATCTATTCACTGTGGGAGTTAATGGTGACTCCCCAACACCCCTAGGAACAGTTGCTAGACCAAAATATCTTCCACAAGAGAGAAAATGGCAAGAAAGCTTGCTTCAACAATGCAAGATTGAATATTGGTTGAATATACAAATGTACACGAGAGGCCTTGCTTATAAAGGGAAGGTGAGAGATATGATTAGAAAAGATCATGACAAGTGTCTTAATCCTATCACATGTGACAACTAACTCATAACAACCTAGGATAAGATAAAGTCTAGATATGACAACTAAGACTTCTAGAAGGAATATTTTATCTTAAGTAAACTTAGCATGTGAATATGTCCCCTAATTCCCTAGTGAGTGAATTAGCTAGGTACAAGACATTTATTCACACTGACACTCCCCCTTAAGTGCAACTTATAGAGAATATTATTATGCAAACCATGCAAAGATGAAGATGAGGATGGGTCCTGACTACTAGGCCATGTTAGGTACCCATTTACAATGGAATAAATGCAATCAATCTCTCACAAGTAGAGAAAAGGAGAAAACCCAATGGGACAAAACTCCTCTCCAAAAGAGAGAAAAACAAAACAAAACAAAATAAACATGATGTAGGGAGGACTCAATGATACCCCCTAAGGACTACATCCATCATGTATATGCAATCAATGGCTTACCCTCCCCCCCCGCCCACCCCCCCCATAAGAGGGAAATAGAGTGACAAGATATTCCCCCCCACAATGAAGAATCACTTGCAAGTATGGTTAATGTATGAAGACAAAACATAATCCAATGCCTACAAACAATGTTTCTCCCCTTGGGAAGAAGACACATCAAGTAAAAATGCAGGAATGCTTCCCATTCTAGATATGAATTTGAAGGAAGAGGAATCCATATGTATGTAGATTGTGTCTTTGAAATATGCTCATGTGTTGCCAAGTTCTTAGATGATGAAGATGATGCCACAATCCAATCAGATACATACCCAATCACAACAAATTGTGACAAACCAGGAACAAGTGGAAACTGATCTCGAACAAACTCTAAAGAAAAACATGAAGTGACAATAGTTGATCCATGACTATCATCAAATAGGAGAGATAGACCCTGAAATTGGTCCTCCAAATCTAAAATGTGAGACTCCACAAACAAAGAAGCAATGTCTGTCAGATAGGAATCCCAATCAGGAAGAATATCATATACCTGTTACAATAAATCACTAGGACTCAATGACTCATCAACAAAAGATGAATGTGTGATCTTATTTGGAGAAGTAGGAGCTATAGGAGAAGTCTCTAGATCATCAAGATGCTCAAGTTCTACATCATATTCAAACTCCTATAAGGTGAGGACCTATTATTGTCCATTCATCACCTTATCACCTATGACCTCTTATCGTTCATTCATCACCTTACCACCCTAGGACTTCTAACTCCTAATAATATAATTAAATAAGTCCTAGTTATTTAATTTAATTAAGCTGATATTATTCATCAGTTTAATAAATAATTATCCATTAATTATTCATTTATTTATCCATATTTATCCAATTATAATTTATTTATTTATCTACACATAATTTGTTAATAATTTAATTTAATATTAATTTCCACTTTATATGCACCAATAGTTTAATTAATTAATTATTAAATAATCAAATTCCACCTCATCTAGTTGACTACCAAGTCTAATTAGTTCACTGAGACTTATTCCCACTCTCACTCATAAATCAAATTTAGTTCACTCATTCATGCAACAAATTAACTATTCTAATAGTCAACTCCAACTAATTCTCTCATGCACTCAATTAAATCCTCCATGCAGATAGTTTTACTCATTAATCAAATATATTATCTTCCCAGATGATTTGAGTTGAGTAATAATAATTATTTTAATAAAAAATAAAATAATTCTCAATTCTCCCATGCTTACCACATCTCCTCATCAATTCCCCAAATTATGGATCAAATCTAAGATTCCAAATTGAATCCTAGCCATTCATTTGATTCTCTTGTGAAATCTATAAATCAAACCCATTAATCATTATTCCATAAGTATTCATTTTTACAACTAAATTATGTCAACTTGATATCTAGAGAATACAAAGTTTATTTTGGTGAAGCAAGCACCCATATTCCAAATGAACAAAGCCTCACAATGTGCTCGATTTGAGGCTTGCATGTGTTGGATTTGAGTGTTGAATTGATTTCATTTTGATGCTATTTTTTCTATTTATTTTGCATACATTCACAAACCTTTGTTGTGTGTGTATGCATAACTTATATTTTGTTGTGATTTCAAATTGTTATTTTTCTTGGTAAATTGTGAATTTGTAAGCCACTAAATTAGGCATTTTTCTTGGAAGTTCATGATCAACCATACTCTCAAAATAATAAACATCTTTCACCAATGGTTTATGAGTAGGTTAGTAGTTTGTATGCACCTCATGATTCAATGATTTATCCAAGGAATCATCTATAGTGATTCATAATAATTCTCATCCCAAGGAATCATGTTGTTCATGCCTTCATCTTCAATTTGTGCAATAATTTTTTATCAACATAAAATAGGTTTTATGTGTAGTAGGTCAATCTTTGATCTAGTGACAACCTTTGGGCCTAATAATACATTGTATACTATCAAAATGTGTAGTTTTTTTATCTCCAGTTATGATTAATCCTATTAAGGATACCTTTGTGAACATCCTCCTAGGTCTAGTTGAGCCTAAAGTGAAGGAGAGAATATCTCCTCTCAACAATTGGCGTGTAATCACTCACATTTTGTTGACGAGCTAATTAATCTACCTTTAGGATTACTTTTCTCTAGCCGTGAAGCATATTAATTCCTCTAAGAGTTTGAATAGAAATTTTTAGGACCCAACACTTTGCTTGACCAATATTCTTCCAATAAGTTGTATAGCTAAATCCATATAGAAATATTGACAATTTGGCAAGATAGGGATTATAAGTTTGGAAACCAATTTTGAATATACATACCAACATTATTCATTAACCATTGATCGTGTGGGATGAAAAAATCTCTTTTACTTTCTTGTGCATGTCCAACAATAAAGAAACCTTTCAAGAGGAATTTTAAGAAGAGACACTCCCATTTTTATTTTACTCAATTTTAGATTTTTGCTTGAGTAGGCCAAAGGTCTATGGATTTCTTGATGATTGTTATGCATTCTAGGTTCTCTCTGCTTGAAGATATCTTCACTTTGGATATGGACTTTTATTTACAGTTCTTTTTTCTCTTGACACGACTTGATTATGCCTGTACTAGAGCCTCACTCTCTTGTTTTTTGCTTTCAAAAAGGGGAGCAAACATGGCTCCATATTTTTTGTCCAAACCATAGATTTGCTTCAAACAACTATTTCTCACTCAAAAACTTCCCTTTATAAATATTATTTTGAAAAGATCCTTTGAATCCACTGTACCTAAAATTGTGAAACTTTTTTTCACTTTTTTTTAAAATATTGCTAATCATTTATAAATATTTTATTCATATAAGAGTAACATAATCTCTTGCTAGCATCATTACAGGTCTAACACATTTTTTTCAAACAACCATACTCGAAACCACCTATGGAAGACCAAGAGTCACAACTTGAATCTCTACAATGATAATTCAATGCTTTAACCAATTAAAACCAACCACTTCAACAAACATTTTTCACTAAAAATATTATACATAAATACACACTTAATTACATTAGATAATATGATTAAAATTTAATCTCAATTTAATATTCGACTTCAAAACATATTACCATTGAGGTGTTTTAGAGTGATTATTGGATAAATAAATGATCTTTTACCCACAAATTAAAAATTAAAGAACGATCCTCAATAATCCCATTTAACTTTAAATCACTTCAATCATCCCTCTCACTTCACTTGAATTCTTTTCGATTAGAGAGACCACTTACTTTACACATTTGAAAGTTTCGCAGGTTTTTAGCTTCTGCCATGACAGCTGCTGCAGCAGGAGACGCAGTTTTCCGGAGCATTAAGGCGTCCAATTCAGGTCTTTCCTCCTCTTCTTAAAAATCTCACATTTCATTCAAATTCCACTTCAAGTCTATTCAGGTGATTTTGATTACATGATTGGATTTGGGTGTGTCTCTCTACTTTTGGGTGCAGTGTCTGATGAGCAGCTTTCCATGTAAGCCTTCAACTTTTAATTCTTTGTATTTCTAAACATTTAATTTCATGGTTCACAATACTGTTGTTTTCATTTCTTTTTATTTTGAATTTACTAGAGTTTCTAAAGATTTGCATAATTTTTGAGGAAAAAAAGTGCAATCGTTCTCCTAATAAATTTCAGAAAAGGGTTAGTAGTGAGGGTTTTTAGAAGGCAGGAGAGACTCTAAGAGGATATTTCCATGCTGTAGCCATCTGGTAGAAGCTTGCCACTTGGTTAAGCTAAAATGATTATCAGATGGTAATTCTCATTTTCATTTTGTTTTTTGTTTGGTAAATGTTGGGCTTAATATTTTAAACGCCGGTCACACTTGAATGCACTCCATGCTTGTCACACTTGAATGCATCCCTTGTTTGGCACATCCTAACATTGCCACTTTTCTTCTGGAATGCGGGCTTTGTGAATCGCCTACATGAGATGCAGGGAACTTGAACTGGGTGCATCCCATTACTATTACACCACAAACTTTTCTGCTACAATAAACTTTACCCTAAATTTTCACAACACAAGGTCCTGGTTTAGCATCAAGGGCTTGTCGTAATCATCAATCATTGATGGGAATTGGACAAAAGATTACCTTTGGTAGCTCAAGCAACATAAATCAATCCCCTTATGATTAGATTAGATATCCTAAATTGTATAATTTAGAAAGGAAACAAGTCCTGTTTATAACATCAAAGACTAGCAGGAATCATTATCACTTTAAAAGAGTTTGAAAAACAGCTGCCTGAAATAGATGAAAAATGGGAATATGCCTTTTCTTTGGCTTAGCAAATGTTCCCTGAAGGTAGCAACCCATCCTAGGGGTATATATTCTGTCAACTTCCTCTGGAACCTGACCTGGATAGTCAGATGTACTCCATCTGTGGGCCATCAAGATTGCAAGAACTTGGAGATATAGGTCGTCTATGTGCCATCAAGATTATGAGGACATATAGCTCAAACGTGGGCCGTCAAGATTGCAAGGAAGGACGTGCACCTGGTCTCAGACAAATTAGGAGATGTTTCCTTTTATGAGATTTGAATCTGGGTATGGGTATGCAAGGCATCTAAGAATATAACTGCTTGATCAAAAACCCCTTGTACGGAATTTTCAAATGCTAGAAAAAAACGAAAATTTGTATGTGAAACACATTGCCTAAATGACAGAAACATGATGATGTGAAACAGAAAATGATCGCAAGCACATCATCACTTAAAATTTCATATTTCTGTGTTATCTTTATTCCACTTACAGTTAGAAAAAACTATTGAACATTGAAAGAATATTATGAAATTTGAACCTGGGCCTGAGCATTCAAAGCACCTAGTTATTGCCCCTTGACTAAACTCCATTGGACAGAATGTTCAGTTCGTGGAGACAAGCTAAAACATGTTTGTGAAGCATATGACATAAAACTGGGAACTGGAGCATGTCAAAACTACAGGGAACTGAAAACGACTGCAATAAAAACATGTCTTCTGAGCTCACTTTGCCATTTTACCTTTCTACCCCTTGGAGATAAGAAACATAGTGCACTTTTGTCAGACTGTAATTAAATTCCAATGGTCTGAGAAATGAAACTTTTAGATACACGTTCCCAAAAGCTCCATTGGAAGAACAAATCTGTCTTTGATCATAAAAACAGTATATATTGGTGCTCAGCATATGATAAATTCCTAGAATATTTACTACCAAATTGCATCCCTGAAAAAACACATAAGATACTTAGTTGTGTAGACTGTAGGAACGAATTATTTTCAGAAATTATCTTTAAGATCCAAGAAAATGTAAACTTTTTTTCAGATACATTTAGGTTTATGTAACAGATCCAACAGACCAATTTGTCTAGGGGAGAATGCTAGAAGTCTTTGTTTCAATCCATCTGTTAGACATTATGGCCTCTACTAGTTAATGTACGAAAACAGTAGAGACAAAATGCATATAAAATGATGCAGTGTTAGTTGCTAACTCTGTGTCTTCCAGGAACATACAAGCTGCCTTATGATTACTGCCTTGACGCTCAACAAAGAGATATTCATCATACACTACTTCAACCTTCTCTTTGCTTTTCCTTTAACAGATGGCATATTGATTATGTCATTTATTTTCTAGCTTGTGGTTTTCATGACACAGCCTTCACTTTCTTTATGGGAAGAATTTTGAACGAGCTATGCGGATATTAGATCAAGGTGGTGTAAAGCTCATAATTGGCGAACCCAGTAACCGTGCAGTTTTCATGGTACCCAATCTGCGTTATCAATTTACTTATGTGTTGATTTTAACATGAGACATTGGGATGCTTTTTTCATTTATTGACATTCAGGTTGCTGGAGAATCAAAAAACAGGGATCAATATATATGTTTCCCTGAGCACCACTGTACATGCTACTCCTTTTTCTATGAGACTGTTAATAAAGCAGAACAATTATGTGTAAGTCTTTCTTCTTCCTAACAATCATGAATGTTTCTCAAATTTTCTCTTCTTGGACTCATTACTTTCTATCTAGTATTTCTATCATTTGTTTTCTTTCCACTTGCAGTGCAAGCATCAACTGGCAGCTAGAATGGCAGATGCACATAAATTATACAAGGAGGAAAAAATTTCTGATGAACAGCTGGCATTGCTTTTGTTTCAACATTGAAAACAATTGTAAAGGGAAAAGGAAAATAGCAGTAATATTAAGATCAAGAGCATTTGGTTGTTGTGTTGTGTATCTTAAGTTGTAAGATAAAGTTCAATACTAGATTCAGTAAGACAAACTGGAAGGCAATCTTGTATTTCAGGTTTTTATGGGTTATCCAGTTCATAATAAAATAATCACAGGAAAAATAGTTTTCTTCTTGCTTTACTAAGCCAACGTAGTGTTGAACATGATAGTTAGCAACCTTGCACTTCTTTCTACACAATACTAAGAGATAAAAAAAAGATGGAAGGATTCTGTTGAAGTTTTTAGAACAGAAAGGTTTAATGCCAGTTTCCTTGAAAAAAATTCACCAGATTTTGTCATGTGAATTGAGGATCTAAATGACATAAGTATGATGAACCATAAAGAACAATGCATATTTTGGAATCAACGAGCGTATGTTTAGATTCATGTTGTGTGTAGCATCCTTCACTCATTTTATTTTAGATATTCAATACTAGTGATTCACATTCAACCATCCTTTGATATCACCGTTCGTTGATTCCCACTAGGTTTTGTCCTTGTGGTGGCATTCACATGTTTACCCGAAATATTACCTGGCTATTCAACTCAAACATACAAGCCCACTTGCAGGTTTTAAAAATAAGGATTCTGGTACGAGACATGCTATCTATGGGAAGGATTTTATTCATATGCTAAAAAGGCTTTTTCCTAGAAAGTACAGACCTCTGCCTGCCCTATGAATTTTGAGAGTCTCTAAGAGAGCCAGATGATATGAAGGTCCTGTTTCAACTTTTCAATCAGTTTTACTATCAGTAGACAGTCATTTCAGGTTTGATCTTCTTTTAGCATCTGTTTAAGAGATGCTGTTGGCATTATAACTGTAAGTGCATGTGAATTTTGGCATTCCCAGCTGTCAAATACACTTCCACAATTTGACCATCAATATTCTCCATTTTGTATCGTACAAAAGATAATGATTATCACAAAACCCGTGTTCCCAAGAGAATCATATAATTTCAACAGAATCAGAATTGTTTATGCTTTCATTTAATCTTCTACATTTATGCCTTAATAGTTTGTTGCGTACGGTCATATTTGTTGCTTGTTTTGTGCATTTGATCAGGTAAATATCCACCTCTCCATTACTGGAAAGGGGAAAATAATGGGGGTGTACGGTTGACCAAACTTATGACTGGCAAAGTTGCTAAACGAAGTTTGAATAGCAATGAGCACCAGTTGACTTGAATTGGGACATCTTTTTGATTAACATTCATTTGTAGATAGTTGATATAAATATCATTGTTGTGAAGGAGGGTCTTGGTAACTTATATTTGAATCAACTTAGGATTTCTGAAACGCATACTTTTGAAACTTATGTAGTATTATCTCCAATAGGTAGTTTTGCAACTCTAATTGCATATATGCTTCAAATAATGTATGGTGGCATAAAGTTATTTAAGGTTTATATTATTAAATACAACTATTTGAATATATATGGCAAATATATATACCCTGCAAAAAAATTTGCCATCATGAATTAAGTTGAGAATACTAAATAGCATGCGCATAATAAACAAAATTATCACAAGAATTAAAAATACTACTTAAATACCATTTGTCAAATTTGAATGTCTTGATAGATATTCATTGTTAATATTAAAATAATAAAATCAGCAATAGGTCTCCAAATAGAACATCATCATCATCATTGACATTAGATGATGTAAGTAGATTAGAAGAACCATAATGAGTGTCACTGACACTCACATTAAAAGTATATTGGCTAACTCAAAAAATAAAAATTGTTGGGAAGCAAAAGCACCTAAGTCACTATATTATGACACTACATCTCACAACTTTATTGCCTCTCAAGAAAAAAACAAACTGGAGTATGTGTATGCTAATGCTATTATTTTATGTCGATTAAATTCCATTGAGTGGATGAAAAATAAGTGCTTCAATTTTGCTTAGAGCAAGAGAAAATGGCAACCTATTTAGACAAAGTTAGAGAGTTAAAGAGTTATAACATTATAAATGAAACTTCAAAGTCATTTCAAAATTTAAGAAATTAGAATTTAGAGAGTTTACATAAATTTTTTAAAAACTTAATATAAAACTTATTATAAAACTTTGATTACAAGTGGTTGTATGTGTTGAAATGTTTGGCCATTGAAGTACCTCCAATTATTGACAATTTATGGACAATAGTGCGTGCATTGTCATTCGAATAAGCTAGAAAGTGCAAATCAATGCATATAGTTTGTATAGTCTGCACACAAGGAGACGAAAACATGTGAAAAAATATAAAAAATATGCGGAAAGGAACAAAACTAGAATAAACTAATCTAATTAATCAAATTTAGCTTAAACCAACAAATAACAAGAATAAAGGGTGAAAACACTAAACCTTTGTGTAGTTGTCAAGACATGAGATACATGTTCTAGGATAGAGAAAATAGTTGTGATTGGAAAGGAGCCTTTCAAAGTGGTTAGGCCCCTAGTTTAGTCCTTTGATCTCCATTGATAGTTAATGGAACAAGGGAAAATGAAATTAATTGTATTTGATTAGCCTATTTGTATCTAGAACTAAAAACAACAATATCGATTATTATATAAGTATAAAAGCCAAGGTTAATAACGATCAATCCTTGAAGATAAAGGAAATGAAAATCTAGAGTTGCCAAAGAAACAGTATCATACAAAAATAACAAAGAAAGAGGAGAAGAATAGCAAAATGTCTCCAGAGAGGACATAAAAAGTTTCACAATGTCAAGAGCTTTTGTTGAAAGTTGGAATATTGTAGGAAATTAGAAGAGATCTTGGTTCATGGAAGATGTGTGAGCCAAGAGAGGCTCAAGAATAACATGCAAAAGATGGCCAAACATGGATAGGGAATCACAAAGATGATTGATGGATGCATATAGGTTCAAATCAAACATCGATTACAAGCGGGGGAAATAAAAAGTAATTGTCTCATGTGCTAAATAGAGCATGCACAACTATATAGTTGGGGGATGCTAGCATGATTGTGTATATGTTTGTTTGCTCAAGCTAATGTCCAATAAATGGATGGAAAAAATTATGAAATGGCCACATTTTGATATAGAAAACATTATAAATAGAATACACAAATAATAAATACATAAAACTTGGCATCTAGATGAAGAATCAAGTTAGTAAAATGGGCTAAAATGATCTCTAAAATATACTACATGAATGGATACTAAAACAAAGAAAATTTGTAGTGTTAAAATTGTAAGGTATGCAATTTTTGACTTTACACATGTCATCTAATATCATTTACTTAATGGTTATTGCCCTCTCACTCTTGGATTGCCTCCATACAAACCAAAGTTGGCTAATGAACATGTTAAATTTTTTTTTGAACCTTTGCAAGTCATCTCAAGATGATTGAGTTGGAGGTGAATTAGGTCTCAACAACCTATTCAAAAACACAAATTTAAAAATTTAAAAACAAAAAAGAAAATATATTTCTAAAATGAAACACAAAATTGTTCATTTCATTTTCCTTGAGTAGCTCTAATTTCAATAATGATTTGAATATGCTCTATGACATGTGGTTGGTGATGAACATTTGGATCTCTTTACTCTTGTTTATTCGAATCAATTTTGTTACCAAATTTTTTTGGCACAAGGTTGAACAAGCGGGCAACACAAAGTGTCCAAAAGATGTGTGAATAGTATATCTCAATCATCAAACTAGCTACCCAACACTTTTTTGTGTTGTCTGTTAGGACTTATACAACATTGTTATGCCCAACTTCCTTAATTATTCTTACAAGGATGTTAAAAATAAATTGCACACCATTTTCTTGTCCCTCATAACCACGGCTTTCAAAAATATTGCCCCTTTAGATGAAAATGTAATCACATTGATCAAGAGTCAAATTTTGATATCTTCCATTTATTTGAAATGGTAGACATCCTTGTCTTGACCTATGGATCCCTAATGGGCTTCAAATAATATTCTATGAGTTTCATCTCTTTTTCCAATAAGGTTCTTTACACCTCATAACTTGGGCCTTGGACCCTTGTACATTTTTAGAAATTTACTAATTTTGTTCACCATTTCTTGCCAAAATAGTGAGAAAACAACATTGAAATCCAAATAATTTGAATAAATATGTTTTACAATATGTTGACAACAATATCTTGAGATCTAAATAGTAGGATCCAATGATGTTTACTTAAAAAAAAAAAAAACTATGTGCTTTGAGCTTCTTTATTCAAAAAAAAATTATTTTGAATTTTGAGTGAGAATGGGGTTTGACAGCCTGGGGGGGCCCATCTTGTGCCTCCCCCTTCCCCTGCCAAGGGTACTCTAAGTACTGCCTCGGGTAGTCCTTCAGGGAACCTTTTCAGTAACTTGGAAGGTGGGTCCAAAGGTTGGAAATTCACCCTTGTGGGAGGTGGTTGTAAGGCTCACTTGTTTGGGAATGTTGCCCCAGTGTTGTCAGTGTCAGATGAAGGAACAACCATCAAATTGCTTGTTTCAACTATCAATAAGATCATCTATTCTATGGAGAATACTTTGGTGGGGATTTTTTTCCGTTTGTCCTAATATTGATCTAGTTAGAAGATGGGGCGTGGCTAAATGGTAGCTTAAGGGTAGCATGATTGTGAGTGTTATGGCGGGTGGATTATTCCTATTAAAATTTATTTCCCAGGAAGACCTTCTCTAGGTGCTTGTTGGTAGACCTTGGCTCTATGGGAAGAATTAACTTTCCCTTTGTAGGTGGAAGTCAAGTTTCAACCCAAAGGCATACCTAACCAAAATTGCCCCTATGTGGGTTAGGTTGGTTGGCCTTTCATTGGAGTTTTGGGATGAGGAAATCTTTGCTTGGATAGCCAACTCCTTCGGGCACTTCAATACTATGGATAAAGTAACAAAGGAGAAAGCTAGGTTAGTATTTGCTACATTTTGTGTTTTCGTTGATGTGTTTAAAACTATTCCAACCTCCATAACTTTAAAATGCAAGTTTGGGAAATGGAATAAAACTATCCTAAATGAGAATTCAAGGGTTTTCTATCAAAAATGTTGAAAACTTGGGTATATTATTTCTCAATGCTTGTCCCTTAAAATTGTGGATCAAATTTCCAAGGAACATGGGGAGAAACTCAAAAATTTAATTGATCTTGAGGAAGGTTACCCTTTCAAAGATGACCTTATTAATAATATAAGCTCGCATCTTGGTTCCTTGGATAACCAACTTGAGTCTTGGGAGACTGCTCTAGACACTGATGGTGGTAAGGTTTTTGACTTTGAAGAACAAGAGAAAGTTAAAATCATGGGAAATGATCAACAAATGGACAACCAATTGAATGAGCCACTCAACCAATAGACTAAGGTTATGGAAGATATGGTTCCTGGTCTCCTTGACTTTGGAGGAGGAAGGGGATTTCTCTCCTTAGACTAATCAAGAAGAAATTGCTCAAATAGGTGGAGTCTGTTACTCAACATGCCAACCTAAACAACTCCCTAAACCATAGGATGGGGGAGGAAGAAAAGGAAGGTCCTCAAAATATTACTTTTCCAATCTCTAGTCAGGATCAAGAATCAATAATATCGGGGGGTGAGATTCGCTCTCGTAGTAGATTGCAAAGTACAGTTAATAGTGATTTGCAAGGCCGGTCCACTCCTAAGTGGAAGGGAAAAGGTCCTTCCAAGAAGGTTGCAAATGTTGGTATGGAAGTTAAGTTGGGAAGACCATTCCAAAGGGAAACCATAAAAATGGAGATTGCTCAAGAGATAGCCAATGGGAAAAAAGAATCCTAGAGGTTCCTTTGAGGAAAAATACAAAATGAGGATCCTTTCCTAGAATATTAGAGGACTCAACAATCCTGACAAGAAATTTTTATTCAAAAGTTGCATCTATGTGAATAATATTGGCATTCTTCTCTCGCAAGAAGTTAAAAGACTAAATCTAATTTTGAATGCATAGCTAAAATTATCTGGCCCAATGCAAATTTTTGTATTAGTGAAGCCCATGGGGTTTTTGGTGGGATTTTTACGATCTGGAATTAGAAAAATTGTATTGGATCCCACTTCAACCATTCTAGGAACAATATGAAAGTGAAGTTCCTCTCTTCCAACTTGGAGTAGGTTGTTGCTAATATTTATGCCCCAAATTCTAGAACTGCTAGAAGATAATTCTGGGAGATTGTCCTATCACATTAATGCTAATAAGGGAGTTCAATGGATGGTGGAAGGATATTTCAATACTCTTATGTGTCATTCAAAAAAATTGGGGGGAATTCTAGACTACTCAAACAACATGACAAACTTTGTGGACATCTTGAGTGTTGCTGGATTGGTGGATATTTTTAAATGGTCAACAATTCACTTGGACTAATAGGAGGTTAGGGGATCATCTTATTCAAGTCAAAATGGATCATTTCCTCATTTCTACCAACTAGGATATTATAAATAACACTAAACTCATTAATCTTCCTAAAGCTGAATATGACCATAACCACCTTTTGCTTCATTGGATGGAGAACTCTCATAAGGGTCTCTACCTATTTAAGTATGAGATCATGTGGGATACTCACCCTGAATTCAAAGAGTGCATATCTTTGTGGTGGAATACCCATTCAAGGATCAACTATGTTCAAATTAGCTCAAAAGTTTCCCATAATTAAGAATAAGGTCAAGCATTAGAACACATTATCTTTTGGTAATGTGTTTGATTAGAAAGAGTTTATCTCCAACAAGATGTTGGAAGTCCAGAAACACATGGATGAAGGAGATAATTCTATGGGGACTTCCCTCCTGGAGAATTCCTTGATTAGAAAATGGAACAACTTAATGAGGAAGGAGGTATAATAGAAAAAAAATCCAAAATCTAGTGGTTAAAGGAAGGAGATAGAAATACTTCTTTCGTCAATCTACCCTTCAAAAAAGGAAAAGGAATACCATCACTAGCCTCATTGATGAGAGAGGTTTTGAAGTCAACTCTGATGTTCAAGTGGGTTAGCTTGCTACTAGGTATTTTGAGTTGTTACTTTGTAAAAAAATTCACAATTCCTCCCCTAAAGTAATTGAAAAATTGTTAGATAGCATACCCTCCTTAATTTTTGAGGATAGTATCTTCTTCACAAAACCTATCACTAAAGATGAAGTTAAATTTTTGGTCTTCTCTATGGGTTCTTATGCCTAGGTCTGGATGGATTCCCTCTTGTGCTCTTCCAAGACTCCTAGGAAACATTTGGGAAAGATGTCATGAATGCCACTAGAGATTTTATCAAAATAAGGAAAATTCTGAAACAACTTAACACCTCCTTCATAGCCCTTATTCCCAAAAATGTTGATCATATTTTAATGGGGGATTTTAAACCTATTAGCCTCTATAATACCATATATAAGGTTTTTCAAAAAAATGGTGCTAAGAATCCAAATCTTGCTTGACAAGCTCATCTCTAAAAGTAAAAAAGGTTTTGTTTTGGGAAGATAGATTTTGGATGTGGCCATGACTACCCATGAAATCATCCACTTTATGGATATGAGCCACACCCAAGGGATGGTCCTCAAGCTGGATATCACTAAAGCTTATATGCTAGGGTCTCTTGGGAATTCTTATTCATGGTTCCTGCATGTTTTGGATTGCAAGATAATTTTATTTTCTTGTTAAGAGAGTGTGTTTCTACTACCAAATTATTGGCATTGGTCAATGGGATTCCTTGTGGATTCTTCAAGTCTAGTAGGGGGCTTAGGTAGGGTTATCCCTTGTCTCCTTACCTTTTCATCTTAATGGCAGAGGTTAAAGAGAGGAATATAATGACTATGACTAGGTTTGGAGAACTGAAGGGTATCAAAGCTTCCTCAATTCAATTGTTTTTCATATTAAAAATTATGGATGACACTATTCTCTTCGGAAGTGCTTCTATTTTGAAGGTTAGAAAGTGGAAGCAGTTTTTGGAGGACTATGCTATTGTTGCTAGCAAAAATATCAATTATGAGAAAATCCAAATTTACTTCTTCAATACCTCCAACAAATTGCAACTAAAAATTAAAGCCATTCTCGGTTGTTCCTGAGATCAACTTCTGACCACTTATCTTGGACTCCTTATGATGGTTAAAGAGGTCACCTCTGTTGAATACACTAGAATACTGAGAGGAGGGGGTGAATCAGTATACTTCAATTTCAATTTCAATCCTTAACTACTGAAGCTAAAATATTATTAAAGAAATAATCTACTTAATCGAAACAAGAAAGAAAATAAGCATCCACACAAGAACACAATTGACACTAGATATACGAGCAAAACCACACAAGGGAAAAATCACGGTGAGAAAAGCTGCTTGGATCTACTATCCAAATCCAGCTTCACAAGTAAACAATAGTTACAACTTTTATTTATGGCTACAACCCAAGGAAGCTACAACTCCCTGATTACAGTTTTAGGGTTACACCCAAGGAAGCTACAACTTCCTGATTAAAATAACTAGAATATGACTGAATTTATGGCTTCAACCCACTTATTGATAGCTTGTTGTTTCAACTCTTCATCTTCTTTGATTGCATTCTCTCTTCTTTGTCTCAAAACTTGAGCTAGGATTTTCAGATCCTTTTCAAGAATGTCACTCAGAAGCATGTTATACTTGAGCATATACATGATAATGGCCTTTTTTGTGGTATTTTGATCTTTCAAAAGGACTCCTAGATGGAGCTCTATGGTTTTATCCCATAGACCGTGATGAACAATTCTATTTAATATGGCTTCAAGCTTGAGGGGATCATGTGGAATTGTTATCGGAGGAGGTTGCTTTGTTTTTTTCTTCTCTAACTTCTTCTCTTTAATTTTTTGTTTGGAGGTAACTTCATCTCCAACTTCTTCCTCCTCTTCTAATTTCTCCACATCTATCTTCTTCCTCTTTGCCTTTCGCTTAGGCCTCTAACATGCACAAATTTTGTGGCCTTCTTTTGTGGTGGAGTCTCTAATACAAATCTTCTCTTTGTACCAATTGTTTGCATAGATCTGGAGGGTTGTGGAGCAGATGCAACAACAAAAGTGGATCTATCAGACCTTCTTGGCCCTTGCATCACTTTCTGAGGAACAAAATTAGATTTAGGATCATCCAAAGAGGCATTAGATGTAGACTTCAAAGGAATACCCCATTTCTTGTGAAACTCTTCTCTATGTTTTGACACATGCTCTTTTGCATTCTTCTTATGCATCTTATTCATTATTTCTCTATATGTGCTAAATCTCTCAGAGATAAATCTTTTGGATTTTTTAGCAAGATATCCACATATGCCTTGACTTCTTCAAGTGCAACCTCATAAGGCAACTTATGAATCCATGAGGTTTTGGGCTCCACTACTTCAATGCAACAATGATCCTTTTCCACTAGAAATGTTATCTCATCCTTGTATCTTTGGACCAAATCATATGAAATTCTCTCTCTATCTCACATCTCTATTTGTAGATTCTTAAAGAAGCCCCAATACAAAGTATTGTATGCTTGCTTATTCTAAAAACCTCTTATGTGATTTCTAATTTGAGTATCTACCAAAAAGAACTTATCCCATATTTTGCCTTTAAATCTAGGCAATTCATTCAAGAAAAAGAATGTAAGGAAAATAATCAATGAACCAAGCCTGAAATTATATCCGATTTATTTTGTTCACTTCAAACTCTCCATTAGTAGCTCTCTCAATAGTTCACAAAGATCAAATTTGGCACCTTCCTCCACCATCTGATACATAGTGTGGATTGCAGTAGTAGTGGCCAAATCCTTCTCTATTGGTGTAGCAGATTTTGTAGGCAATCCCCATTATGGGATAGCAAACTCTGGGATTAGTGATATCTTTCACTATTAGGGATCTTTTGTTGAATTTAGCTTCGGTAAGCTCAATAACCCTCTCACTCTAGTGGAGGAGCATCCCTGGTTGTAAAGAAATCTTGTATTAACCAAAAATAGTTCTTTTCTTGCATTGCATTCAGTAGCAGTTTTAGTAGTTCATTTCACATTGTGTCTCTCAGCTCATAGAGCAAGATATAGCATCTACACATTAACATCTATCACATATCCAAATTTCACATCATTTGCAATTGTATGTTGAAAGTTATTACTCTCAAAATTTCACTGTGTTACCAGTCAAAGCATTTGGGGCCGACCTGGTCCAGTTTCTTTGTGCGGACCTATTCCAGATCATCTGGAGCTTAATTGAACATCACACAAGCATCTTGGGTTCATTGGGACCTATCCTAGAGGTTCACAAGTTTATGCATTGCACGTGGAGCTAATTCTTCATATCTTAAGGCCGACATTCATATTTGATCACTCATCAGGCTATTAACCCCTGTGGCTGATGTGGAACTATCTTGGAGCTTGAGGAGAATATTTATAAGTTTTGTAATTCATTGTAGACCATCATTCATAAGTTCTAGATCGGTAGTTCATGATTAGATAGATTCATTTTTGCATAAACCCTTCAGGGGCATATAATAAGGCTTGTTGGCAGTTGTGTTGTTGAAGCCTTTGTGGCAAGGTTGTGAGCCCTTCTAATTTTCCCTTATGGTCAATGTTGCATGTAAGCACTCTATATTAATGAAGATTCATGTTCGCCTATCATTTTTCTGTGTTATTTCCGTTGTGTTGACTCATTGTTACATAGTTCAAACTGTTCCTTCTGGAACCCTCCTACTGTGACTGCACCAAGTGGTATTAGAGTGAGTTTTGATTCTTGAAGGCATTCCTTGAGGTGAATAGATCACAAAACTGAGGTAGATTGCATTTGTTCTTAATCGATCACCAATTGTGAGGCAGTTGGAACCCTTGTAGCTAGATTGCCGAATTGAGGTAGTTGCACTAATTCGAGGGGAGATATGCCACCAATGAGAGTGCCTGCTATGGAGAATGTTGTTGGAAGAATGGATGAGATTTTGGAAATGATGCACAAGATGCGAGTTAGGTTAGATGCTAGTGAAGAAGATTGAAGGCGAGGCCTAAACCCTAGGAAGAATGATGAAAGTGACAAGGAAGCAGAACATGTGAATCAAATTGTTGAAACCCTAGATGAAGAAGAAGAATCAGATCAAGTAAAGATGTTGAAAGCGATCTCAAAGATTGGCAAGCAACCTAAAGTTGAAATTCAAAATTATGTAGGAAATTTGAATCCTGAAGAAGTGATTGATTGGATAAACGAAATGGAGGAATACTTTGAATATGAAGAAATTGAAGATCCGAAAAGAGTCAGATTTGTGAAGACAAATTTGAAAGGACATATTGCATTATGATGGAAAGAAGTTCAATTGGATAGAAACATAAGAGGCAAAGAAAGAATCATCAAATGGGATAGAATGGTGAAAAAATTGAAGAATCAATTCATACCAGCCGATTATGAACTTGAATTGTTGAAGAGATTGCATAACCTAAGACAAAAAGAAAGAACTGTGAAGGAGTATACTAAAGAATTTTACAAGATGATAATAGAAAATGGTCATAGTGAAGCTAGCAAAGAGAAGGTTGCAGATATATCAATGGATTAAGAACAAACATTCAAGAAGAATTGAGCCTAATAAAGATGGCATCTATTGAAGAAGCATTTCGGTTTGCATTGAAGGTAGAAGAAACGCTGAACAAGAAGTTTGAATAGAGGTAGAAAAGTGCAAGAGGAAGATTGTTGGGATTAAGGTGTCTCAACCTTAGATTCCTAACATTGATTTAATTGTTATAACTTAATGTATTTATTTGTACCATTTAATTTCCTGTGGTGTCATGTCATTAATTAGGATCCACTGGCTGGGTGGCATCCCCGTTGGAGGTGACTGGATGACACATCATCATCCCAAGTGGACATAGGCATCCCACTTTGGAATCTATGACATATGAAAAATTCTATGATGTGTCATAAGGTATATTTGAATGCATGGAGAAAGTTGGCATCCAAGATGGGTTATGACAGGATGTAAGAGAATCAACTATTTTTAGACGGTTATGACAGATCTCTTACAGATCCTATGACAGTTTCTATGCCAAATTTATGACATATTGTATGATAGTTGTAAGGCATTTTTCATAAGCTATTATGAGCATATTTTGGGCACCCAAGCTTGGAAGAAGACTGTTTGCATGTTTGACACTTGTCAGGGGTGTAAGGGAATATGTCACATGTGTCCAAATGCATGTCTAAGGCGTTGAATATTAACCCATGAGGATTTGGATGTCACTCACCTTCTAGATGCTTCTTGAAGCTTGTAACACTCTATTTATTGAGTGCCTTGAGTTGTAGAATGCATAGTTTGTTTGCAAGTAACGAAGTGCTGCCAATATCACTCTAGAACAGGTGTTTGTTTGAAGCACTTGTAGAAGAAGACTATGTACCTGGTGATGTATTGTAACTCCTATTTGAAGTAGTACAATAATATTGTGGTTTTGGAGGGTGGGGTTTTTTTACCTAAAATGGTTTTCCCCATGTATATCTGTTGTTATTGCATTTGTGTACTTGTAGTCCTATTCTTTATTCTCCATGTGTATCTCATATTGTAACTATTAAAGGTGTTAAAATGAAAAATTTGTAACTCTCTCCTGCTTAGATTAGTGTAGGAAGTTGTTTCCGCTCACTCGGCTTCCTTTCAAAGATTTCAAAAGAGTGGAACCTATTCCGGAGAAAGAAGACCATATGTGGAACAAAACAAAGATCCAAAACCCTACCAAAGCGAAGAAAAGGATGCTAAGCCATACTACAGAGGAAGAGAAGATTGAAATTTCTACCATAGTAATAGAGGAAGCCATAAGTCTTACTGCAATGATGGATACTAGAGAGATGAAGGAAGATCTAAGAGAAGGCCATTCAAAGGAACCTATTTCAAGTGTGGAGGTGAAGGAAATAGAACATTCAAGTGTCATCAAGGAAGTACTAAAAATAAAATTGACCATACCAAAAGAGCAGCTTATGTGGAGGAAGAACATGTTGGATCCCCTAATTCAGTTGGGAAACTAGAGAAAGGTGAATCATTGGTGATGAGGAGAGCTTTGATGCATGAAGAATTTACGGAAGAACCACCGCAAAGGAAAAGTATATTCAAAACCAGATGCAAGTTGAGAGAAAAGGTATGCAAAGTTATCATTGATAGTGGTAGTATTGATAATCTAGTTGCAGAAGAGGTGGTAACCAAGTTGAATTTGAAGAGATTGAAACATCCAAACCCTTATAGGATAGCATGGATTCAAGATGAGCATAAGATATTGGTGAATGGACAATGTTTGGTGAAATTTCATATTGGATCATACAGGGATGAAGTATTGTGTGATGTTATACCAATGGATGCATACCATTTACTATTAGGGAGACCATGGAAATATGATAAGAAAACAATTCATGATGGAAGAAGGAATACCTATACTATGACATCGAATGGAAAGAGAATCAAGTTGATACCTTTGGAAGAAGAGGAGAAAACTAAATTTTGTGGCACTGCCAGACTATGTTTGGTAGATGGAAGGAAATTTATTGATGGATTGAGGCATGAAAACCTATGTTATGAATTGATTCCGAGGACAGGGGTTAAGCTAGAAGAAAAAAACTCCACCACAAAGAGAAAGAAGGTATCAAAATTGTTGACAGAGTATGAATTTATCGTGTCAGAGAATGTACTAGAGGGACTTCCACCTATCCGAAGTATTAGTCATCATATAGATCTTATACTGGGAGCTATTTTTCCAAACAAAGCAACACATAGAATGACTTTGACAGAGAATGCCGAGTTGAACCAATAGATTCGGGAGTTGTTGAGAAGAGGATTGATCAAAGAAAGTTTGAGCCCATGTGCAGTACCGGTTGTACTTGCACCTAAGAAAGATGCACTCACAAAGAATGCAGAGTTGACCAATAGATTCAGGAGTTGTTGAGAAAAAGATTGATCAGAGAAAGTTTGAGACCATGTGCAGTACCTGTTGTACTTGCACCTAAGAAAGATGGAGAATAGAGAATGTGTACAAATTCAAGAGAAATAAATAAGATCACTGTCAAGTATAGATTTCCATTGCCAAGGATGGATGAAATTATGGAATGTTTGAGTGGAGAAAAGTATTTTACTAAGATTGATCTCAAGAGTGGATATCATTAGATTAGAATTAGAGGATATGAATGGAAGACTACATTTAAGATGAATGAAGGGTTATATGAGTGATTAGTGATGCCTTTTGGATTGACCAATGCACCAAGCACTTTCATGAGATTGATGAGCGAGCTACTGAAGAAATTATTGGGCAAGTTTGTCATTTTCTACCTGGATGATATTTTGATTTTTCAGTAAAACTATAGAACACTTGTGGCACATCTAGAAAGTATTGCAAAGGTTGAGAGAAGAGAAATTGATGATTAATGTCAAGAAGTATAGTTTCATGAAGAAAAAGTTGGTATACCTTGGATTTGTTATTTTTGTTGAAGAATTGAAAATGGATCCGGAGAAAGTAAACACAATTTTAGATTGGCCTACACCAGTAAACATTGGGGAAGTAAGATCATTTCACGGATTAGCTAGTTTCTACCAGAAGTTTATTAGAGGTTTCAACAGTGTTTGTAACCCCATGATAGAAACAATGAGAGGAGACAAGAAATACTTTAAGTGGATATCCAAAGCTCAAAGGATTTTTGAATTGTTGAAACAAAAGGTGATAAAAAACCAGTGTTAGAATTACCAAATTTTGGCAAAGTATTTCAAGTTGATTGTGATGCAAGTGGGAATGCAATTGGAGTAGTATTGAGTCAAGAAGGAATACCTGTAGATTATTTTATTTAAAAGTTGAATGATACCAAGGAGATACTTAGTTTATGATTAGGGATTCTAATGCCATAATCAAAGTCCTGAAGAAGTGGAGACATTATTTGTTACCTAACGAATTTGTGTTGTATACGAATCATCAAGCTTTACAATATCTAAACAGTTAAGGAAAATTGAATCAAAGACATATGAGATGGGTTGATTTCTTGTAGAGTTATACATTTGTGTTAAAGCATAGGAGTGGAAAGTCAAACAAAGTTGCAGATGCATTAAGAAGGAGGAGGAATTTTTCGACAGAGATGAGAGTACAAGTATTGGGATTTGAAGAGTTGAAACATATGTATGAAGATGATGCAAATTTTGGTGAAGCATGGAGAGCATGTAAGGAACCAGTAGTGAAAGACTAGAGCCAATGGTTGGACTATTTTGTTCAGAAAGGCATGTTTTTTAAGGGAAATCAGTTGTGTATGTTGAAGAGTTCAATGAGGGAGAATTTGATCAATGAAAAGCATAGTGGGGGATTAGCCAGACATTTTGGAGTGGATAAGACAGTAACTTTGGTGAGTGAACATTATTTTTGGCTGAAAATATATAAGGATTTAAGGAAGTATGTTTAAAGTTGTAGAACTTGTCAAGCTGCAAAAGGGAGTAGTTAGAATACTGGATTATATATGCCTTTAACAATACCAGAGAGACCTTGGGAAGATCTGACCATGGGTTTCATATTGGGATTACTGAGAAAAAAAAGAGGTTATGATTCTATTATGGTAGTAGTGGACATATTTTTTAAAATGGAACATTTTATTCCTTGTAAAAAGACTAACGATGTTGTGCATGTTGTTGATTCATTTTTCAAGGAAATTGTGAGATTGCATGTTCTACCTAAGAGCATAGTTTTAGATAGAAATGCCAAATTCATTGGATACTTTTGGAAGACCTTGTGGAAGAAGATGAAGACATATTTGAAGTTTAGCTTAGCATATCACCCATAGACAAATGGCCAAATAGAGGTAGTAAACATAAGTTTGGGTAATTTTTTGAGAGGTTGGAGACAAGGCAAGAAGTTGGGATATAGTTTTACCACAAGCAAAATGTGCATGCAATAATTCAATGAACCAGAGCACAAGGAAAAAACCATTTCAGATTTTTACCAGAGCAAATCCCAAAGGAGTGGCAGAGTTAAGGGACATCATTATGGAGAATAAATAGAGTGTAGAGGCAAAAGAATTTGTAGATTTCATGGAGACATTGCACCATCAAGTCCGAAATAATTTGGAAGACATGAATAATAAGTATAAGGAGAAGGCATATGAACATCAGAGACATAAGGAATTTTCTATTAGAGATGAAGTGATGGTATATTTGAGGAAGGAGATATTTCCAGTTGGTACATACAATAAGTTGAAGATGAAGAAGTTTGGATCGTGTAAGGTACTTAGGAAGTTTAATTCTAGAAATTCATAAGAAGTAGAGTTACCAAAGACATTGGGTATATCACCTATTTTCAATGTTGTAGATAGATATGAATTTCATAAAGGAAATCGAGTGACAGTGGTGATGAAATGGATTTGAAGGAGCAATTACCACATTAAGAACTAGAGGAGATTGAGCAGATTTTTGGATGCCAGTATCGAAAGAAGCACTAGGAACAAACAATACAAAGAACATCTTGTGAAATGGAAAGGTAGAATAGTGGAGGATTCATCGTGGATTTCTCAGGCTGAGGTGGACCATCTTGGTTTTCCTCTTAGCCCTAGAAAGTGAGGGACTCACTTTTCTTCCAACCCCGGGTGTCTGGTGCAAGAGCATCCTTGGTTGTAAAGCAATCTTGTATCAACCAAAAATAGTTATTTTTTTGAATTACATTCAGTAGTAGTTTTAGTAGTTAATTTTGCATTGTGTCTCTCAGCTCACGGAGCAAGATATAGCATCTACACATCGACATCTATCATGTATCCAAATTTCACATCATTTGCAATTGTATGTTGAAAGTTATTGCTCTTAGAATTTCATTGTGTTACCGGTTAGAGCATTTGGGGCCGACTTGGTCCAGTTTCTTTGTGTGGACCCATTCTACATCATGTAGAGCTTAATTGACCATCACACAAGCATCTTGGGTTCATTGGGACCTATCCTAGAGATTCACAAGTTTATGCATTGCGCGTGGAGTTAATTCTTCATAGCTTAAGGTTGACATTCTTCATAGCTTAAGGTTGACATTCATATTTGATCACTCATCAGGCTATTAATCCTTGTGGCTGATGCAAACCTATCTTGGAGCTTGAGGATCATATTTATAAGTGTTGTAATTTATTGTAGATCATCATTCATAAGTTCTAGATTAGTAGTCTATGATTAGATAGATTCATTTTTGCATAAACCCTTCAAGGGCATGTAATAAGGCCTATTGGCCAGTTGTGTTGTTCAAGCCTTTGTGGCAAGGCCTGCAAGCCCTTGTAATTCACCCTTGTAGTTGATGTTGCATGTAAACACTCTATATTAATGAAGATTTGTTTTCCTATCAATTTTCTATGTGATTTCCACTCTGTTGACTCAATTTTGCATGGTTCGGATTGTTCCTTCTGGAACCCTCCTATCGTGATTGTACCACATTCTTGATTGACTTTAGCATTGAGACTAGTTCAGTGACACAAAGACCAGTAACACCCCTAATGCCTTTGTTGTTATCTTGTAGGGCTTATCCAAATATATAAATTCATCATGAATTTGACTTAGGAAAAATCTTACCCATTCTTGGAAGTCGTAGAAGTCTACAAAATCTCTCCAAAAATATAACCCTTTTGCTACCAAATTTGCATATTTAGGCTTGTATACACCATGATCATCTAGGAGATCATGTCAGAGCTTTTCAAATGATGTGTGATCAATCTCATTGAGCATGACATGAATACATATTATTACATCTTTAGTATACATCACATCCACAGGAACCTTTGAAAATGTGTCATCCTTATTGACCTCCATCTCCTTGAAAGGAAACTTCTTATAATTCAACATCTACCAACTATGGGGTTGCCATTGATATTCCTTTTGAAATCTTCAAATATTGTCACTAGGGTTTAGTATAAAATCACAAAGATAGCTTGAAAACCTTTTCACTCTTCTCTACTTTTGGAAACAAATTCTTTTGATTGCAAATGAGAAAAAAACATGCAAATGAAGCATAAAAATCCTTTCATTTTCCCTATAATTTTTCCATCAATACATCTGTACTTAGGTAAACTTCTACCAAAATACTTTGTGTCATCATAGGGATACAAAGACACTCACCAAACCTCTGCATATCATTCTTTTACTTTGAAACCTTGATCAATAGGTTGAATGTTGCTCAATGGACTTGTACTTCAGAGGAATTGACCCAAATCAAATTTCATGTTGAAATATTCAACATTTTATCCTTTACAAGGGGATAAAAGATTTACAAATAACATCTCCCCCTAAGATAATTCTCTATCTCAGTTTGTCATAGGATATTGTGCAGAATGCACAAGCATGGTATCATCCTTCTTCACATTCTCCTGAGCTTGCTTCTCTTTCCAAACTTTTTCATTTTCCTTCTTCCTATCTTGAACAAGTGGTTTCACAAAACCACTCTTATAAAATTTTTCTTTATGCCCAAACTTATTGCATTTGTAGAAAATAGTGTTATATTTTGGAACAAAGTTATTTTTGCTAACTTTAGTTCTACACTCTACAACCTTATGAACAAAACTATTGCATACATAGAAATATCCATGAAAAGAATGAGATATCATAGCTTCATATCTTGGAGGCACAAATGGTTTTCTACTCATGTAGTCATTTCTTCTTGACCTAGATCTACAATTAACAACCTTATGCCCAAGTTTATTGCAAGAATAACAATAACCATGAAAGGATTGAGTGAACCTGGTAGGAGCATGTTGACTAGCAAGTGGAGGACCTCTGAGTCTCCTTTGTCTATGGACTGGGATAAATCCACCTTCTTCCTTCTTGCTATCGTCTGTCTCCTTGACTTGATCTAATTTTTCACTTTTTGGGGTTGTCTTCTTAGGTTCTTCAGTGGAGGCTTTCTCCTCCATTTCAGACTTTCCTTTTTCTTTAAAAGTCTCATATATGTCTATAGATGCACTAGTTGTTGGAATTTTACCTTTCTCAAAACCAAGATCACATTTTTATTTTGATGGTTTTTGAGAGCTAATTATCTCATCAAGAATGCCAAAGCCTCCCTTTAACCTTAGACCCTTATCAATTTGTTTCTTTGTTTTATCTAATTCTTTCCTTAGGGTGACAATCTCTTCTTCAAGCTTAGTGCATTCAATAGATTTGTCATTGAGTTTGGCATTCAGGAAATTTGTAATTTTTTTACCTTCTTCAACTTGAACTTTCAACTTGAGAATTTATTTTTCTGATTTTTCAAGTTTGAATTGGAGTTCTTCATTTTTTTCTCTTTCTTGATCCAGATCATTAAGAGCATAAATGAGTTTTCCTTCATAATCTACAGGAAAATCCTCTTTATTGAAATCAAATCCATCATCCTCCTTATGGAGGATGTCCTCTACTTCTTGAGAGCACTTCTTTTTGGGAATTTCTTCATTTCCCATGTGTTCTAAAGATAGGATCTACCTCAGTTGTTAGGCTAATCAAAGAACCTTAGCTCTGATACCAATTGTTGAACACACCAAAATACTGAGAGGGGGGTGAATCAATATACTTCAATTTCAATTTCAATCCTTAATTAATGAAGCTTAGTTATACTATTAAAGCATTCATCTACTTAATCAAAACAAGAAAGAAGAAAAGCATCCACACAAGAACATAGTTGACACCAGATATACGTGGAAAACCCCACAAGGGAAAAACCATGGTGAGAAAAGCTTCTTGGATCTGATGTCCAAATCCAACCTCACAAGTAAAAAACTGTTACAACTTTAATTTAGGTCTATAACCCAAGGAAGCTACAACTCCCTGGTTACAATTTTACTGTTACACCCAAGGAAGCTACAACTTCCTAATTAAAATAACTAAAATATGACTAACTTTATGGCTTCAACCCACTGATGGTCATCAAATTTGTGCATTAGGTTTATGGCAAACCTTTCAACAATCTTCCCATACACTTACATATCCTCGTACTTACTTTCTTCTCTTCTCATCTTTGATCTTATATATATATCATTTTCACACTTTGCAAATACAAATTAATTTAGTCATAAATAAGAAAATATGTAACTTGTAGCATGTTGGCCTTCATATCCATTTGTGGTACACAAGAGTGATAAAAAAATATTGGTTTTCTTCCAAATGAGTTGATATGACCCCTACAACATCTTCAATGACTCCTTAAACTCTACTGAATCTTGAATTAGTGGCACACACCATCAAAATACTTAGCCAGCCTCAACAAAGAGCATAACTTCACAAAATGACTTGAAACACCTATGAAAAATTGGAAACAAGAAAGATCTTCATGCACTTCATACCAAGTAGAAACTATGAGACGTGTGGAGTGTCCAAACAAACTCATACAATTGAACTTTACAACCTTCTATTGGCGCAAGTATTCAAACACTTGTTTTGATGAAGATTAAGCATCTGGAACTAACTGTATCACTCTGACACTTTGAAAACTAAACTTGTGGAGCACTAGATCACTTGAAACTTTAGTGTAACATACTTTATACATCACTGAGTATATCCTCGAAACCTCTTGACTATAAATTCACACATGGTGGAATGCAAAGTATTCCAACAATTCTTTTGAGCCACTTTGTACTGCCCTAACATGTATGTTGTCACTTCTAACTTTCTCTGCAGAAGGATTATTGACATGAAACTTTGGATATAACACCTTCACATCTCCATGAACTTAACTTCTAAACCACAAGACTAGATCCTACTAAGTGGAAGGGTGCATACCAAAATACTATGTCTCTACCTGACAGTATATATTGTGAAAGCCTTAGACTAAACTTTTGCAAGTTATTACTGAGTGCGGTACACCAAACTAACAAAACATAATTTTAGGAATCTTGAAAACACATCAAGATATGTGTATCCACATCCACATCATACTTAGACATCAAACTAACTCTTAGTATTCCACATAACTACAATGTTGACCTACACCATTAGTTATCTCCACACTAACAATCTCCAAAGCATATACAACTTTAAGCACACTTTTGACATCAATGAAAATCAAGCTTATCAAGCTTCAACAACCTTGACCTTTTGGAACTCAGATTTTGAAAGAATTCAAAGGAAGCTTTTTGGATGGAAGGGGAAACTCTAAGGCCAGATAGGTAAATTCCAACTACTTAAAGATTCATTACAAGGTATTCCCATATACTTTCTCTCCTTATTCAAGATCCCTAAATATATGGTAGATAAATTTGAGAAAATTTAGAGAAACTTTCTTTGGACTAGAGTTGAGGAAAATGATATAATTCATCTCATCTATTGGGACAAAATTTTCCCACCGAAATTGCATGGAGGTTTGGGAATTAGAAAAATCCAATTAACCAACAAGACTTTACTTGAAAAAGTGGTTTGGGTCTTAATTAAGGGGAATAAGGATTGGGGTTTTCTTATGAAAGAAAAGTACCTATATCATACTTTGGAAAATAAATTCCTTGTTGAAGTTGGTATTCCAAAAAGCTCGGTAATTTGGAATAATGTGCTAAAAATTAGGAGTCTTTTGTAAAAAGAAATCATGTGGAAGTTAGGAAATGATAGTATGATAAGGTTTTGGGAAGATAAATTTTTGGATTTTTAGGTCCTTAATAGCCACCAATCTTATAATATATTGGAAATCTTTTCCATTAATATATTTGGTCCTATGGTGTGTGACTATGTCTTAAGGAATGGTATTCTTAATAAATGGAAAAATTTATTTGAGTGTTGTTTGAATCAAAATGATTTGATTATGGTTCCTAGTAACCTTTAGAAGAAGCTTCAGGAGTTAGAGTCTCCATTTTTCCTATGGAGGATGAAATCATTTGGTTTTAGGATAAAAAATGCATTTTCACAGTCAAATCTGCTTATGTTTGTTGAGAAAATGTGTCTCAACCTTGCAATTACATAAGGAATTGTTCATCCAATGACGAAAAGGTGGGGCGTGGGGGGGATCCCCCCCCATGAGGGGTTCGGGGGGATCATCCCCCCAGTTGGGGTCCAGGGGCAACTCGCCTTGGCGGAGGCATTGCCTCGAAAGGAAAATTTTATTTATATTTTATTATTGTAAATATAGATCGTTCATCATTATGTCTCATATTTGACAACTGATTTTTTATTAGCTTGACTTTCCCTAGAAGGCAACCCTATTTTATGAGGGATTTGTATTACGACTGTGTATTGTGATGTATTCTAAGAGTTCAATAGTGGTTGTGTTGCCTTTGGATCTCTGAGTGGTGATACTCCTATGAGAAGCTTTCTTTGCAAGTATATTTTAATCTTTGTGATTTATGAATAATATATTGGGTGGCTTTTGGAGTGTGGGGTTTTTCTCTCGAAAAGGTTTTCCCCATGTAAATCATTGTGTTGTGGTAAGCATGATATTTATGTCTATTTATGTTTAAGTTTATGTAATCGTTAAATATTTGTAAATTTTTTTCATTATCCTCATCTCAAGATTAGTGTAGGAAGTTGTTCCGCTACCTTAGCTTCCTTACAATGTTCTATTGTTAGACCCCCATCTAGGACAATATTTTGGAAAGAAATTTGGAACCACACAATTATCCCTAAGATCAACTTATTTCTGTGGACGACAACCCACAACAAAATTCTCACGCAAGACAATCTAGAAAAGAGGGGTTTTCTACTCTCTAATAGATGCATTATGTGCTAAAAAGAGGAAGAATATGTACCCCATCTATTTTTCCATTGCGAGTTTGCTAGAGTAATTTGGGAAAAGTCCATGCAAAATTTTGAAATGCGTTGGGTTGTGAATGAGAACATGACCTCCTTTGTGGATGGTTGGTACTCCCCTTTATATCATCCTATAATTAAAGAAATATGGATTCAAAACCCTCCTCACCTCATGTGGTGCTTATGGAAAGAGTGAAATAATCACATTTTCATGAACGTTGCTAAGAATTTTGAGGAGTATTTATTTACCTTTTCTAAACTCCTATTGGAAATGTCTCCAATTTTAAATTGATTTTTTTGTATGTTTTCCCTAATTCCATGAAAATCACAATAGCTAAGAATTTGGGTTGCCTAATGGATTTAAATAAGGTGGATAGAAAAAAAATGATAGCTTATTAGAATACTCTTTGGAAACCCCCTCCTGATGGTTAGGGTGAACTGAATTCTAATGGAGTTGAAAAAGGGAATCCTAATTATGCTAGTAGTGGGGGGTTCTAAGATCTCACAAGGGTGAGTTTGTTGTTGCTTATCTAGGAGGATTAGAGGTGAAATCTAATAATGAGGTTGAGTCTTTAACTATGTTATGGGGAATTAAATTGGCTCTATCTTTGGGTATCCAAAAGTTGGAAGTTGATGCAATTCCAAGCTAATAATTAATGCCACCATAGGTAGAGAGAGACTTGGATGGAATATTGTAGATATGTGTTTGATATTCAAGGCATCACCAATAGTCTTAACGAGTTTGAATTTCTTCACATGTACAAAGAGGGAAAGCAAATGGATAATATAAATCACTATGTACCACCTCTGAAATATCATCTATCAGAATCAGTGTCATCATCATATGATGAAAACTTATAGTGTAGTGTCTCATCAAATTTTATATTAACACTTTCTACAATTCTCTTCAATATTTTATTGTAGCACCTATGTGCCTTACTTCTATTTGAACAACCAACAAATATAACTTCATTATACCTTGAGTCAAACTTACCCAAATTATCTTCATCTCTTTTGATGTAGCATATGCTTCCAAATATTTTGAAATGTTTGACTAGTGTCAGTTTTCCTTTCCATAGTTCATAAGGTGTCTTAGTATTATTCACTCTTATTTGTCCTCTATTGAGAATTTAGACTGTAGTATGAATATCTTCTCTCCATATACATCAAGCAACTTAGCTTGATTCAACATTGTCCTTGCCATATATTGAATTGTTTTATTATTTCTTTCAACAAATCCATTTTTCTGAGGAGTCCTTGCAGTAGAGTATTTTCTTCTATTTCCATGCTTTTCACAAAATTATTCATACTCATCAAAATTAAATTCAATACCTCTATCATATCTTAAACACTTGATTTCATGACCAATCTCATTTTCTACCAAAGCTTTTAATATGTGAACTTCTCAAAGGCTTTTTATTTCTCTTTTAAGAAAGTAACCCATTACATCCTAGAAAAATCATCAATTAGAATCATAAAGTACCTTTCACCTTGTAAGATATTTGTCCTCATTGTATGCACAAATTTGTATGGACTAGCTACAATAGCTTTGTAGTGGAATACTCCTTTGTTAGAAATTTTTCTCTTGTCAATTTTCCTTCTTGACATTCCTTGCAAAGAGTGCATGAGGGCTTTGTAGTTTTAGACATATCTCTTATTGCTTGTTTGGAACTGATCTTCACAAGATGATAAAAAATTATGTGACCCATCCTTCTATGCTAAAGCCAACTTTCATCTTTTTGTCCCAAGAGACATTTATTTCTTTTGATCTCACTGAGATTATATGTACTACTTTTTGTCCTACTTCCTTCTACAACAATCTTACCAATGCTTTCTTGTCTGATCTCACAACCTTGTGCATTGAATGATAGATTGTAGCCCTTTTCACACATCTGACTTACACTCAGTAAGTTATGCTTTAGACTCTCAACATATAAGACATCATATGCCTTAGTTTCTCCACCATCAAGGCTCAATATGCCTTTTTCATATATCTTAGCAACAAAATTGTCACCAAGCCTTACTGATCCGCCATTCCATCTTTTCAGATGTGTAAAATTGCTTGTCTCCAGTCATGTGGCTAGAACATCCACTGTCAATTATCCATAAATGTTTTTCATTTTGCATATGAAATGAAGTTGATGCAATCATTTAATTTTCAAACTTCTAATCTTTATTCTTCCTTTTCCACACATTCTCAGACTCTTTCTTATGATCAACATAGATATTTATTTTCCTATCTTTCTTAGGATGATTCTCAAAAGTACTTATACAGTGTCTTGTATTATGTCCAAAATTGTCGCACTTGTAGCAAATGACATTGAAATCAAATAGACTTGTCTTATGACCAAATTTATTGTAGGCATAACAATAACCAAAAAATAAATAATGGAACCTGGTATTGTATGCTTTCCTTTCCGGATTTGTCTTTTTGAATCTCTTCTTCTATTAGACTTGAATGGCATCATCTTCTTCCTTTCTGAGCTCTTCAATCTCCTTAGATTGATTTGCATTTTAACATCCAGAGGAATTTTCATTAGGATCCTTTGTAGATGTCTTCATGATTTTCTCAGTAGTCTTTTTGCTCTGCATTTCATCAAACCTAATGTCAGTTTTGATGTGAGGTGACTTCTAACTGTTGATAATCTCATCCAAAATATTTGTGCTTTTTCCAAACTTCATATTTTTGTTCCTTTGACCATTTTCTCTCTCTAGATCCTTTCTCAAGGATACCACTTTTTCTTCAACCCTTTCACAATCCATTTCCTTTTCTTTTAATGTTTCTATCAAGAAATCTATTCTTTTTGCTTCTTTTATTTGAACTTTCAAATCTATAATCACTTTTTCTGTTTCTTTTAACTTCAGATTTTGTTTTTCATTTTCCTTTCTTACTTTCATTAGTTCATCTAGGGCATCTATGAGTTATCCTTCTAGATCAACTTCCACATCTCCATCATCTTCAAAATTTTATTTTTTTGTATTACCATCTAAAGTCTCCATTGCCACAAATAGAGCATCCTCTCTTTCACTTTCACTTTTGGAGGTGTAATGATCACATTCATTAGATGAACAACTGTCTTCCTTAGAGTAGAGGCTTTCTTATACTCGTGATAATTCTTCTTCTTATTCTTGGAATTTTTATAGCTCTTTTGATAGGGCTTATACTCTTTTTGTTCATCACTAATGCCTCTAAAATGACACTTAGCAACAAAGTGAACTATTTTACCACAATTAAAGCATTTGAAGGGTAACATACCTTTGTACTTACTAGAGCCTTTATTTAACATCCTTACAAAGTTTTCTTCTTCAAGATCTAATTAATCACAGGAGTCAGAATCTTCATTTATCTTTGATGTATTGAAGGTTTCCTCTTTCTTTAAAATTTTATCATTCACAATCCTCATCTCATATGTAGTGAGTATCCCATGTAGTTCATCCATTTTTAGAGTGTTTAGATCTTTAGCTTCTTCAACAATAGAATTTTTTTAATCAAATATTGTGGGAAGAGATCTAAGTACCTTTTTACAATCACTGGCTCTTTCACTTCTTCACCAAGTCCTCTAATGTATTGATAACTTCATCCACTCGAAGAAGGTATCCAGTCATATTTTCTTCTTCCTTCATCTTCAAAAAATCAAATTATCCTTGGTAGGTCTGAATATTTTCTTGCATGAATTTTTCATCACCTTCATAAATATTATGAAGCCTGTCCCAAATATCCTTTGCAATCTTGCAGTGCATTATCTTGACAAACTCATATTTGCATAACCCACATAAAATAACATTCTTTTCTTTAGCTTTATTCTCATAGGATTTCTTTCTTTCTTGATCTCTTGGAGGATTTTCAAGAATTTCATAACCATCAACAAT